>JADNYJ010000127.1:0-120945 GCA_015501075.1 Gymnopilus junonius | reverse complement strand
GGGTTTGAGTGGCAGCCTATTGCAAAGCGTGGGTTTTTTTTATGGTCATATTTGATACAACTTACCTGTAACGCAATAGGCATCCAGAATCCCGAAGTCCAGTGCAACAGAAGGAGAACTAACAAACAATTTAGGAGAGTAGCCACTCTTCCATTGTTCGAATCATTGTCGATATGACCTTTCGCCTTTTTGATCTATATTCATAAGTACATATTGGATGTCTGTCGTGCATACTGTATCCGGCCCGGTAACGGGTCACATATAGAAACGGGTCAAATGCATATTGCTCGACCAATTCTCAATCTTTTTGCAAGCGGTCTGCTGCAACTTATAGGGTCAAATCACCAGAATATGGATCAATGTTTAAAGTTCGCAAAAATTTGAGGTATTAAGTTGTAAATTTCTTAATACTGTGACACTTGGCAAAAATCTGACCTGCAATGAGCACTTGATGCCACTCTACTGAAATACAATGAACGTTGACAGGCATAAAACCGCCTGAAACTTGATATAGTATACAGGAGTCCTTCAAAAAAATTTTGAGGCACAGAAGAGGGTCCTGTGTAGTGCAAATTCTGCAACTATCTGTGGATCACATGCCAAAGCCCTAAATCTGATGAAATTTGTTACCAAGATTGCCTACTCAGAAGAGATCTCCAAAACCTGAAATTTATAAGGTACATTTATTTGATGTAAATAGTCTCCTGTGATTTTTTCAGATTTTTAGCGCAAATACCGAGCGAGAAAAAGAGGTCTGACCCGTTACCGGGGATCTGACCAATTTGGACTCTCCATCAGAAAATGTTCACTGCTTGCAATAGTTTACTCATAGAGCTCCAAAAATTAGATATTCACATAACTCGCATTCTAGGTCACCGAATGGTACAGGTTTGCCCGTATTTCGTTGAGATACTGGCTAGCAATGGGTGTAAAAAGTGCTAGACTGACCCATTACCGGGCCGGATATAGTATCTCTTACCGGTTTTTCCCATACAGTAATCTCAGACATCCCTGCAGAACTGCCGCTTGCAATGAAGTGAGCATCGGATGTCGTCGTCGTCTGCTCTAATTCTCAGAAAATTTTGGTAAAATTGTATCATGACACACCCCAATAGCCTGGACCTCAACTGTTTTGCGTGCAGGCACCAAAACTTGGATTGGAGTGGATGATGACATGGAGAAGACGTAGACTTTGCCGTGATCACTTCCGCACACAATCGCTGAAGCCTGCTCCGCAAAAGCCCCATCCTTAACACACTTTTTCTTGCTTGGAATAATAAATGTATAGGAGGGCAATGAGCACGGTAAGTTGTACAAGTCGAAGCCTTTTGATAAGTTGTTGACAAGTAACAGCTTCCCCGAGGAACAAATGGATGCATATCCACTTCATTGTCTTAGTAATTACCAAACAAATGTGTTGACCATACTCACATCCCTGATTTCAGGACCTTTCGCCAAATCCTCTTGAGAGGTCTCGACGTCACGGCAAACCCTTCACAAGTTATTCTCCATATATCTGTCCGATGCAGTATGAAAATTGCCTTACATTTCTCCAGTCTCAAGCACAAAGATGAGAATCTTTCTCCCTCCATCATAGAACTGAATTGAATGCGGTATGCAAACCTTTTTGTTCTCATCAGATCTCGCTGACCACGACTCTGTCATTGTTCCTAAATATTTCACTAATGAATTGAATAATTTCAGGATAGCATTAGGACTCACCATTCCGACCGATATTGTACATGGCAATATGGGCCGTGATGACTTGTTATCGCAAGGCGAGAGGTCTTTGTGTCAAAGGCTATCGACTCCACAGGATCGCTAGCCTCGAATACTCGATTACTTGCCAGTTCGACCCAGGACGACCGTAATTGTCCTGAACCTTTATTGTTTATGAGACTGACCATGACAACACACTTGCAATGAAGTGCGTAGTGCGTATATAGTAAGTGCGTAAAATGGTAAGTGTGATCGATCATGCACATCATGTTGTGTTCGGCGTTACTAGGGAAAGGACAAAAGAATTCAATAACTATGAAATACAATGATTTGACAGCCTTTAAGTACATTGAAATTGTGTCCAAACTCATAAATCTGTACCATGGATGCCCAGATCGAAAATCATCTACCGCTCATCACATCCAGGCTTGTGTTTGCTCCCAAAGTCTTTCCAGCTCCTCTGACCATTACTTCACAAATGGAATTTCCGTTTATAAATATAGAAACACGAGACAATTCCCCTGCTCCTGAAAATGGAGAAAATCGACTCCGGACTGAAACTCCTGCCAGGCGGGCGACTACTCCTAGACAAGCTAGTACTCCGAAGGTTCATGCAACCACTCCAAGACCTGAGGCCGGGCCATCAAGTGCACGAGAAAATAGGGTCGCTTTCGATGAAAAGATGGAGCTGGACTCCCTTAGTTCACTGACAGAGGACGAGGATACAGGGGAGAGTGAGAGTGAAGGAAGTGGGGAGGTGGTTGGTGAAAGTGAGAAAGGCGGTAATGGATTGATTTCAAAACCAAAGGGTGAAGCGTCGCATCCTGGGCGCGGTGGATATAACCTTTTCAAGACTTTGGTATGGAACCAGAGAACATATAATTCTGTGCTAGTAAGTAAGTCATAGCATATGAGTGAATTCGTGTCTCAACAAACAACAAGGAACTTGTCACCAAGTTGGCTAAGGAAAAACTCGACACAACCCGGAGCTATCACAGCCAGAGTAAGAAGGCAATGCATAGACTTATAGAAGCGGTCAGTCACTAAAGCTTCGCATAGAGTAATTGAGGCTTACCAGATAATTAGGTGCGAAAGGAGTACAAATTTATAGAGGACTATGACAATGATTGGCCGGTGCACAATATGTTGAAGACCTATCTCAAGAATAGTTCTCAAACAGCCCGAAATGCAAGAGGAAGAGAAACTGCCGAAAAGATTGACAGGGTAAGTGAATCCGTCTCAAGAGATATCAAGATAATATTGATTAGTACTCAGATCGTGAAATGGTCCTCAATGCGAAGCAAGGTTTAGTGAGAGCGACCAAGTAGATACCCATTTTTGATTGTTGTATATATGATTTTGGAGCTCGACAGAGAAGCTGAGTCAAAGCTGAGTCGACAGAACAAATTGACATCCATACAGTGGAGTGCTGCTCTTGAGATCACAAGGAATGCGATTTATTTTGAGCAACCAAAATAAAGGACGTCCTACCAAGAAGCGGCTGTTCTTGAGATTGCCAGAAATGAGGTTTATTTTGGGCAACCAAAATAAACTACATCTTAAGGAACCTTGGTGGCGAGTGGGTCGTGCATGCAGATTGGTTGTTCAAGTCATGTTGTGTTTGGCAACAAACTCGCACGTGCACTTGGACGCATTTAGGAAGCTCTCTCTCTCTACCCCCTACCCTACCCACCTGTGCTCTGGCGTGTTCTGGTTGCTCAGATCACGCTATGGTACCCTGCCGAATTTTTCGATCTGGTTGCCCAAATCGAAAGACACTTAGGCCTTGCAATAGAGGATTAAACGTTCCAGAGGCTTGTCCATTATTTATAAAGTAAGTACAGGTATATTCATTTGTTCATCATTCTCAGTGCTCAATGCCTTCGGAAGCAAAGGCGATCTGCCCCAACCGTTAGGCTTGACTGATCTATGCAAGACAAAAATCTGGACGGCATAAAGTAAGTATCTTTGAAACCAGGGTACAGCTGGGCTACTGAAGTACTCACTTCTTGACAGCGAAGTCGCTCTTCCAGCGTCTTTACCGCCCATATCGACCGGATTGGATGGATTTTTCTTTCCTATCCTCATTACAACAATATCGCCATTCCACTGGCCACCCAATTTCTGAAGAACCTTGTTATATTCGAGACCAATGGTTTTCTTGCACGAAATTTGAAACTCATGCGAGCTACGGCCCTCAAGGATGACCACTCTGTAGTCATAGATGTACGACCTGGGGAATATGTCTCCGAAAGCGCTGTGCATTTGTTTCAGTTTTGGAGCTGTGTCTTGGATCATGATATTGGCAAAAAAGGGTCGATCTTCATTCTGGCGGTACAATCTTCCTCTGAATGCAAAATATTTGACCTGACACACTGGTGAGTCCATAACTTAAATGTTTCTTGGTCTGAGAATTACTCACCCGCTTTGAAGCATGGATTGGAATTTTTCGAGGCATATGTGATACTCAAGGGTTGAAGCTTTGAAGGGCGAGGTGGATGATGGGGTTTGGCTGGAAACGTTCAATGTCTACTCATTTGTATAACCCATGTACATTGTCTATGTTCTACAATAAGTTGCGATGGAAATTGAGCAATGTAGGGACTTTTATCAATTTAGCTAGCTCGAATGATGGTGAATTATTGTTACACTGTGATAGAAATCACGCAATGGAAGGGAATTCCATATTGCCGACAGACTCCATTTCAAAATGATCGGGAATTATTGTTGCACTAGTATGGAGAGGTAGCCACCTTGCACTATTCACTTGCTGAAGATTTCACAATTAGTGAGCTTGGAGGACAAGGATAATGAGGAGACTTTATTATGCTATCCACATTATTGAATATGTATGAAGTCGGAGAAGATTCCATATGGTATAACATTGCAATTTACTCCGATCATCATAGCTTTCAATTGATATACAATAGAATATGAGTGTGTGATAAATAGATATTAACATATTGGTGAACGAAAAATGCAAACATACTATGCCCCAAGTTCCCACTTTTCTTTTCGATTTTCGGGTACCCCGAAGCAATAATCAAGACACTCCGATGACTGAAGATGGTCCATTGAATCAAGATATTCCAAAAATCCCAATGGAAATCGTCGAGGACAGGTCTGCCCAACAGGAAGAGGTGTTGTTGAAATTATTACATTTTTCGTTCTGGCTAATATGAATCCTAGGACCCAGGTGCCCCCGCATTCACAGCCACAGCCACACGTTATGTGCCTCGTCCTTTGGGACATGAACTGCAACGCGCTCATGTTTTCATGCACCCCTTGGCAGCAGAACAGTCGATAGCGACCATGGAGGTGAATGCTGCACCAGCTACGCCATCGGTACCAATGCCTATGGACCTTGAGTCTATCTATGCTCAATCACAACAAGTGACTTCTCCCTCTCAACCTACTCCAACCCCAGAAACAACAGCAGCTCTGATGCATACCATCCCGGGTGAATATCCTAGTTCGCCTTCTATCCCATCACCACCAAATCCAACCAATATACAGCCTCCGATTCAGTTCCCTTCCCCAGTCATGGCCCAGTCGGGTTCAGTCCCAGAACTGACCAGCACACCTCCACAATTCCAGACATCTCTATCGCGTGACCAGGTACCTATGGTCCGAAAGCGCCTAGCTGAAAGCAACACCAGTCGAGGAACAGTCAGAGGAAAAACACCGGTGTGCAGCCTCCTAGGATGCGCCCGAGGGAAGCAGCGACCGAGAAAACTCGCCTTATTGAACAGCTGGACTTGACAACAAGGAAAATTATCGAGGAGAAGGATGAACAAATCGCGAAATTACAAGCCCAGGTATTTGTATATGGCCTATCCAGATTAAGATTACGATTGACAATCGACAGGTGACAATTACAAGGTAAAATGGGACACATTTGCAGCACGAATGGATGAATTGGAAAAGAAGATCGCAGACAACACTCACAATCCAGGAGATCGGCCAAATCAGGTTGACCTCCAATCATTTACCAGCTCAGCCGACCATGATTTCCAGCATGGAGATGTCCGCATGGCCAGTGGTGCTGAGGAGAAAGCAGCACATGTGGAAGCGGAGATGTCCAACGCGACTCTGCACAATACAAGTCAGTGCGATTCCCATATTCCAGCAGATGTTAATCAAGTAGAGACGCCTTCCAACAATACAAACAACCACACCGAGCTCACCCAGGCACCGCTGGCATTTAAGGGCCAAGACATCAACATGGGCGGGCAACCAAATGAAGAGCCAGCTCAGGTACCGCAGGCGGTCGAAGACGAGGATGTCGACATGGGCGCGCAAACAGAAGAGAGACAGTAGAAGCGAGGAGAGAAAAGTATTGCGAAGGGCCATTGAGTGAAGACGAAGACGTTTTTGGCGGGGATGACGATAGTGGAGACGAGGATGAAGATGCTGGAGACGAAGATGATGAAGACCCAGGGGAAGTGAGTACTTCCAGATCCTGGAAAACCATGGCTGATTGTATGATAGGAGATGCGTGGCAATGGCCAACCTTCGGTTCCAAAACCCATTCTCCATTTTCAAAGGCCCCGCAGGGGCGCTGGTCCTCAATTACAAATAGATCCTCAGACGTCTTATACCGCCAATCCGACCCCGAATCCACCCCCGAATGTCGCATTTCAATCACTTAACATAACGACGGAACAAATTGAGGATCACCCAGATCGTGATGTCGGTACAAAGCCAGAACACCTCGAAGCCGCCGGTTACTGCATCAAAGAAAAAGAGGAACGTATCTGGTATCATCGTGGAACAGATTGAGCGAGATACGGACCCAAGGAGGAACGTCTTAGTGGTGAGATAATTCCCCAAAAGTATGGATGCGAGCTGATGGATTTAATAGGCGCCGTGAGGAGCCACATGAATTCCTTGCTGAATATAAAGTGCGACAGAGAAATTCGATGGATTTCGCAGCCATCTAAAGAAAAGGTGGACGCATTCGCCGAAAGAGAAGGTCCTGGTCCAACTCTTGTCCCATTGGCACTTTTTTCGCCTACAAAAAGAAGCATGCTTGGAATTTGGATCTGGGCGAGAAATTTTTCGACGATTTCTTTGAGGGAAGGGCCGAGGCTGCGGCTCAGAGAGAGAGAGTGGCCTATCATATATGAGATATTTTGGCAGCGCTTCTCAAACCTCAAGAGGGAGTGGAAGAAATGGCAGCCAAAGGAAGGCGAGGACAAGACAGCAGTTAACCATCGCAATTCCGAGACGACCCGGGTGACGCTCAAGAGTAAAAGAAGGAATGCTAGGCGAAAACATGTAAGTGGAAGCAGTTTATCTTAGGACGAAAGACGCTTACTATTGGGAACCTCAGCTCAAACACCTTCGTGTAGCAATTACAGACGGAAACCAGATAAAGACCGACGGAACCAAGGATGATGTTTGGTATTTTCTCTGGCTAGTTGCAACCGAGCTTGGTATAGGGGGCATGAGTTCCGATGAAAGCAGCCCCGACACCGGTCGCAAATACGTCATAAAATCAGTCCCTTGGCGCAGCGAAGAACTGACTCCCTATCTCCAAATGATTGACAAGATTTTAACCGATACAACCGCTACGGAAATTGCAAGCCTGGCAACCCTTTTAGAGATCGAGTTCGATTACCAGGAGCGAAGGCGAGCACCAGACCCGCAATCAGGGGCCTTCCGAGGAATTTCTATGATAAGACATGGTACGCCAACCTCACTAGCGAGGCAAAAGCCTTTCTTCAAGAAAGGCCCGAATTACCATTCCCTGTGGTCGTTACCTATAATAATTAGAATATGACTCTTATCACAATAGCAAGCAGGGTACTCACAATACGAAAACGAGTACGTACTAACTCGAATAATGATGGTTACTGCGCCGAGCAGCTCATGAAATTGTTGAGGAGATATCAGGAATGGAGGTGCAGCCGAAAATGGCAACAGGTTGGCCGTAACGGTGAGTACGCATGAATGAGGGACATTGCTCTGTGCAACCAGAGGAATGTACATATTGCGGTCAGTCGAGTGGTCGAAATTGTTTAAGGATAGGTGAGAACGTCGGAAGGACATTGCTCTGAGCAACCAGAGGAATGTGCCTTTTTGTGGCATTAAGTGGTCGATGTTGTTGTTGAACGAGGTCAGAGTGCCTGGAAGGACCTTGCCCTGGAGCAACCAGAGCAATATCGGTGGGAAGTAATGGAAAAGGATAAGTGTGGCACTGGAGTCTTGCAAGTGCCTAGTGTGTTCCAGCGCACACGTGCTATTTGCATGACAACATGGTGATACTGCAGGGTGCCACCAAATACAATCAAGTACATTGGTAATTGTCGACTCTCACTTTCACCAACATTCTCGACGTGTTCTGGTTGCTCAGAGCACGTCTTCATCTTCTGACCTGATCCTCTATCCGCACTTCATCAGATATTCGTAACCCTTTCTGTCAAGATGACCTGAACTGTCACACCAATTGCATTTATTTCTCGATATCGGTCACTTCGAAAACCCATCCTCGTTTTGCTTCTTCGACGTGTTCTGGTTGCTCAGAGCACGTATCTCTCATTTGTTGCCCTTATTGAACACCCGATTATAATTAATCTCCTATGTAAGCTCTTTCACTGGTCAATGTCGTCCTATTGTCTTATTCCTTCTGAAGAATGTCTCGTGTCTACGTAACACCTTGTATACTCCCAAGAAGCTTGACCACTCCAACGGTCATGCTTTCCTCAGTACCGGAGGAGACATTTTCTATTCTCCCAACTGCTCTCGCAAAGTTGACGTACCTATGACGGCCGACTCTTCCTACCCATTTAGCATTCGAGATGCTAAATTGGAAAAATTCCTATCACCTTGATAGTGGACAAAACCATACCACTACCTCTCGTTTATCCCTCTATGACCAGCCTTTGAGGGGATTATTTTTGGTGTCCTCCATGATATTGTACCGCATGTCGAGCCCATCGAAGGTGGTCGATATGCTCTTTCATCGCGAAGGGTTGAACTATGGCAGCAAATGGAGGATGCCCTCCTCATGATAGCTCACCATTTGACTCAGTGTTATACTACAGGCATTCGGGCAGCCATCAGCCCCATTCCTTCTTCCCTTCTCGGCTTCAAACGATCCTTCTACACCCTTCGTACTGCCTGCCTCCATGTTGCCACCTCGCGTGACTGGTTTCTCGTGTGGATGTCATTGATTTCAAGCAAAATTGCCGATATCGAAACCAAGGTTCAAGCTCAACCTGACAACAGAGGAGATTGGTTCGCCGTTCTCGTCAATCACGAAGTTCCACAGGACTGGTTGAGTGCCATCCAGTCCTCCATCATTTGTGATTTCTCTCAGCAGTGCCCCCGCATTGGCACATTCCTAGATATCCACAATCCTCACCCTGACCAACCCTCTGTAGAATGGTTTTACTCTTGGAATGTTCCCGTCTGGTATTGCCCGGGTTCAGGCCATGATCAGCCCAAGTTAGAGTACCTCCAACCCCCTCTGCACCTTTTGCAAGCTGTGACAACTTTCATATCCAAGGTCCCATCTCCTACTTTGCCCCCTCCTTCACCATTACGACCTCGGGAATACTCTCCTGGTGAATATGAAAGGGAAAAAGATGCTTACCTTGCAACCAAGCCTTGGGAGGCATTTTTCGCTGCTTGCGAGGCTCATAATCAGAAAATTTTGGCTAAAGAAACTGAAGGTGAGTGCAGAAGGCATCTCGATCATGAAAGGATACTGCTGACGACATCAGTGAATGTCTTTCTCTGGGATTGGAGTCTAGAAGGAGAAATCGCTCTCATTCGTAGACGTGTTAACAAAAAAGGAGCGAGAAGACATCCTTGGGAACATTCTGCTGCTCAATGCAAGTACGATGCTGTCACCAACTTTGGGACATCTGCGAGTACTTTGGACCTAGTGATCCTGACGATGACGATGATGATGATGACGGCAGCTATTACAATGACCATGATGATTTCAGTCTTGGACTCAACACCAACCCCGATACTGCTCGCAAAGAGCACCAAGCATTTATCGACGAGTGTGTCGAACAGGTTCGCCGATATGCTACTCCTCAGTATGCGATGAATGTTGTTAGATCTTCTGACAGTGGCCCAGAAGTTGATTTGACCCATACTGTTGACGAGCTCAACATCCTTGTATATTTGACCCAATATTACGGTTTTGTGCCCCCTCTTCCTATTCCTAAAACAGACCCAGTCCCAGTCAGTACTCAAGAATGGGATGACTGTTTGAAATCTATTGGCCTCCGGACCAGTGCATATAATTGTCCTTGCCCGGGCCTCACTGGCCCTATTGTGAACTTTATTAGGGGTTTGCAAGGACGTGGACCCCAGGGTAATGAATGGGATCTGTTGCTGGGTAATCGCCAGCCATTGGAGCACAGACTGGTTGTTAAAGCCTTTCACAAGCTCAACGACAAGCTCTTCCTCCTCCATCATACCTTTCTGGATGTTGAAAATTCGAGCGATTGGCAAATCGGAGTCACCTCATCAACGAATGCTCTTTACATCTTAAGGTACCTTCTTCAGGCACCTGAAAAACCATCTTCTGCAGTCCTCGCACAACATCTTGCTGAGCAAGGGGTCCCTTTCTACACTTTCTTGAGATTGGCCCCACTCCCATCATCTATTTCTCTAGATGCGATAACGGTCAGAATTCCTCGATGCGTCGCTAACTATCATTTTGGACCCTGATGATTATCAGACATATGTTGCACAACATGGGCAACTTTTAACTACTCCTCGAGCTCATGCCGCTATCCTTCATGGTGGAATAGTTGGCCGCCTTGCCAAAGAGCATCTTGAAGTCAACTCGTAACAAACGGCCCATCTTCTGCTGTCACTGTTCACTGACTAGGATGCTCAGTTGAGATTTCTGGTGCTGCCTACTGGGATGATGGGCTTACAAATGACGAGCTTGCAATAATTTGTGGTTTGTATTGTTGTTATACAGGTATGTCTGACCAACTATTACATCATTTTTGTCTGATTATCCTTCAGGTAACGGTGACCAAGTTGCATGGCTATCTTGGTGGCCATTGCCAGAATATTGGGACCAGCACTGGAACTCCATAATTGGGGTCATTGGACGGAATGGAATGAGGCCTGGTATCAAGCTCGCCTATTGGGAATCCAAAACGGTGAAGCTGGTTTTGTTCCTTTGTCCCATAGTAAGTGGCGGGATCAGAAACTCAAGATAGCGCCTGCTTGGAGAAAGGTCACCAAATGCATTCTTGAACAATCGGACAAAATATTTTCACGCACTGCATAACCTCATTGTGTAATACATTGACACTGTCTTTTATCTAGTGACCCATTTTACTCCCCTATTGGCAAGGTACCCTGCGGGGAGATATATTTTTTTCTAGTTGAAATGTAATCTTTCGGCCAAATATAATTTTTTATAAAATCTTTTGAGAATTTCTTCATTTTATGGAAGGGAAAACAATCAGAAAATTTCTCCTTTTGTTCCTTTTTCTCCATACAGGTAAATTTTAGATCTTACATTCCAAAACATTTAGGAGAAATGATTCCCTTATGGACAATTTAACAAAACAATAAATTTATAATAGACGAAATGTGTTAATTCGGTTCAAAAGAACAATAAAGACATCCTCTTTCGGACCTTCTATTATTGATAAAATGTAACATTTTTTTATTGTTTCACTGTTCAGAATAAAGATATGAAACTTAAACAAGCAAGCTAATATTTCACCCAGATTTTACCCTACCTTAAAAAGTCCCCTGCCAGCAGTGTAACGAACGTACCTTGCAATACTGAGTATTGTAATTAAGGGCATGGGATAGAAATCAAGCGAAGATTTCCCGCGAAGTGATAAAAATACAAGATTGGATTGGAATGCTACATAGAAATGATGGTATAAATCAGGTGCTGAAAGCAATCCTCCCAGAAGAAAATCTGAAAATTCAGTGATCAGTAGGGACGATTCATACAAATTGAAAGAATTACTTACGAGAGATTTAAAATAGCGAAGTCTTACAGCATATCCGTGAATTCTTGCTCAGGCTCTTCGAAGATGATTTCAGAAGGTACTTTGCTCGCTTTCCCTTTGCCTTTTGTATCCTTCTGTTCTCTTTTGCCAGCATTCTTAGGACCAACGTTCTTTGGCGGACGCGTAAAACTCTTTGGGACACTTTTTCCAGCTGAATATTTCCGAACGGCTGTCCGGTCGCCTTCAAATTCACCATCGCCGATTTTGAAGATGACGCGGAGGACAGATTTTCCACGCGTTTGATACGTGAAATCTTCGTCCTCATCTTCAGGTATAACTTCATCTTGGACTTCCACAGTACCCGTTGTGATTTCAGTGGTTATCTCGTCTGGAGAGAAGGGTAGGATTGGCGGAAGTGCGCAGACGAGCTGGGTCAGAAGAGGTATGGCAGCACCCATGGCACTGAGGTGAAGGGCCTTGTACCTTCATAGACAAAGAAGTCAATCCGCGAGAAAGAGATGCGACGCGTTTGAACAAACATACCCATCTACAATGATGACATCCTTACACCGCCGCATGTAGTGACCTAGTGACGTTTTTCGAGTCAAACATATCATGTTCTTGCCTTCTCGGTGACTGGAACGCGGCCCCGTTGCTGATACCGAGGTCGGAACCGTCGGGAATGGTCTCGGAGGCATCAGCTTATGTATCCGTGTGCGCTTTTTCTCCTGTATTACATCGCCAGCCTTTTCATTTTGATGGCTGTCTGTTGCTTGAGTATTGAGTGCCGAAGAAGTGACTGTTGGTGGTGGCACATGTATATTCGGAACTGATGTAGAAGCCAGTTTAACTCGCTTCGGGTCCTGAACTTCCTCAACCGAGTCATGTTTTCGTTTTTTGAACTTGAAGAGGCCATGCGTAGTGGTCGTCTAAGTTATCCCCGAGATCAGAAGTTAAAATTAAAATTGGAGATTAGTGATACAAGCGCAAACACAGAAAAGCAAAAGCCTCGTTTCTTGAAAATCGATCTCGTTCCTCTTCGCCCTCTATCCCCCGACTGTGTTCTCCTGGTATTCCCTAGGAAGCGCATACGTCGTTACCCAAGATGAGTCAGGATATCGCGGAGCAGAATATCCAGATGTGGAAGGTCAAGAAACTCATCAAGAGCCTTGACTCTGCCAGAGGGTGAGCGAACGACATCTTCACATCGCCTGGGACATCGGTCGTTATTCTGATTTTATTTTATTTCGCAGAGCTGGCACTTCCATGATCAGTCTCATCATACCGCCCAAGGTACATTTCGATCGAACTCCATTTTTCTCGTTTATTGCTAATTTGTTGCGCTATGTAGGATCAAGTTTCAAGGGCCTCAGCCATGTTAACCCAAGAATATGGAACAGCTTCCAACATTAAATCTCGAGTCAACCGTCTCTCTGTGCTTGCTGCTATTACCAGTACCCAACAGCGCTTGAAACTGTACAATCGAGTCCCGCCAAACGGCCTCGTGCTTTTTGTGGGAACTATCCTGACAGACGAAGGGAAGGAGAAAAAAGTTTCATTTGATTTTGAGCCTCATAAGCCCATCAATACGTGCGGGTCTTCTGCTGTTTTCCGATCACACCATTTTTAACTGTCGAATAGGTCTCTTTACCTTTGCGATAACAAATTCCACACCGAGGCTCTTTCCGAGCTTCTAGAATCTGATTCTCGCTTCGGATTCATTGTAATGGATGGTAATGGCACTCTATTCGGCGTTCTTGCAGGAAACACTCGTGAAGTTATGCACAAATTCACTGTCGACCTTCCAAAGAAACATGGTCGTGGTGGTCAATCTGCCCTCCGTTTCTCGCGTCTTCGAGATGAAAAACGACACAACTACGTTCGAAAAGTCGCAGAACTTGCCGTCCAGCACTTCATTACTAACGACAAGGTCAACGTCACTGGATTGGTTCTGGCTGGAAGTGCCGACTTCAAGACAGAACTCAGTCAGAGCGACATGTTCGATCAGAGACTTGCTGCAAAAATCATCAAAGTGGTTGATGTCAGTTACGGTGGTGAAAATGGTTTCAATCAGGTATGCTGATTTTTTCTATACAGCAATATTGGTAATGTGGCAATTTACACCATCGCATTCAGGCCATTGAATTAGCTTCCGAGTCGCTGGCTAACGTCAAGTTCGTCCAAGAGAAGAGACTTATCCAAAAGTACTTCGATGAAATCAGTCAGGATACCGGCAGATATTGCTTCGGTATCGACGATACTCTTAAGGCCCTTGAGCTCGGTGCCGTGGAGACCTTGATCGTTTGGGAGAATTTGGATATTACTCGTTACGTCCTACGAAATGCTGCCGGAGGTGAGCCTCTGTCATCTACATGTTTCTCCCCGACTATACTGAGAAAATCCTTTGCAGAGGAGATCATCATCCACGTCAACAAAGAGCAAGAAAAAGAACGCGACAGATTCACGGACAAATCTACTGGCGCAGAAATGGAGCAAGTCGTCGAGCCTCAGTCCCTGCTCGAATGGTTCGCTGAGAAATACAAGGAATTCGGTGCTAACTTGGAATTCGTGACCAACCGCTCTCAAGAAGGTGCACAATTCGTCAAGGGATTCGGTGGTATTGGCGGTCTTTTACGCTACAAGGTCGACTTCACAAACCTCGCATCGGCCGACGATGATGACGAGGATGAGTTCTACTCCGACGACGAGGACGGTGGTATTTGACGTTTCTGCTGGCTCTTCGGAGCCCCGTCCATCCAGGGTACGACGGGCGGGGCGGATGGTAGGGGAAGGGAGGTGTTGTCAGGTTGTGGTGATGACAATTTAATTATCGATGACGGCGTGAAAGAAGATCGTCGCATGTTTGATTATGGTGGAAGTAGTGAATTTCTGAGAGTTCTTCCCGGAACGCAGGTTAGGATGTGGACTTTGCTGCAGCATTGCGTTTATTTTGCTATGGGGCTGGAGAAAAAAGGTGTGGAGGTGCTGCTGATCAAAGATCTTTCAATCGCATGCTTCTGCATGCCGTTGGACATTCTTCGTTATCGATACTAGGTCAGTTTCCACTATGGTCTCTGCGTCTTCTAGACTCATTTCTATGTTGTAGATGATTCCTGGCCACGAAGTCTGGATGTAGGGTTTGGATGATTTTCTTTTCCCTAACGTCTGCCATCCTTTTGTATTTCGAGCTTGAATGTATAATGATCTCCGTTTCCCGCATGCCGTCACTTCCAAGAATATGAGCATCTTCAACTCATTCATCTCATTGTTTTTCTTGTCCGAGTCGAAGTTTGCCTCATGACATGAATTGATCTTGATAAGATTATTGAGGACTTATGTAAGTCAGTCACTCATCAATCTTAGTCCCGTCATTCACGACACCACCTGTAGGTTCTTCGATGAGAAATGAGAAGGCTTTAATATGCTGTTCGCAAGCGGGAAAACGCCGCGAACATAGGGGTATGACATCTCCAAAAGTCGGGCTGTCGACCAAACTTATTTTCATCTCCTCTTCTGCGGATTTCCTTGGCACCTGGGTGACCTGAACATTGAACAACACCTTTCTCAAGAACAAGTGCGCTTTCAACGGAACGAAAAGTCCGGTAACCTTAGTCTCTTGTTTTCAGATACTAATCAGTCCTGTTATCTATCGATATAGACTTTGAAAAGCCTCGTGTGAGGCGGCATATCGCTCTATGTCCTTATACCTGGGTGAGCTTCTCTGCTTTCGATGGGCTATAATTATCAAGAGGCCCAGAAGTCTAGCAGAAGACCGCAGAAACCAGGGTACCTTGAGCAAGGGGGCTCAAAGGTCGAACCCCATACTGTGAACTTACACTGCACGGGGTGTAGTGATGCCCCGTATCATCCATCTCCCCCACCTTGATCGATATAGCCTGCGCCCCGCACACAATTGAATCCTGCCTTCCTTCGTCTCCTAAACTTAAAAAAAGCACGGCGAAGAGGAAGGCGTCATTGTTTATTGCTTTCCATCCGATCCCTTATAATTATCAGGCTATCTTTATCTCAAGTCAAGGCGAAGGTTTGTGCCCAGACGCAAACCAAACGTGTACACGACATACAGAGGAAAAAGGGCCAAAATGGCGCGGTGTCCCAGGTCCCTCTCTTTCCTCTGTCTCTGGTAACCCTTCCTCCTCCATAATTACTCATCAAGATCTAGCAATTGCATCACCCACACCCTCTCCAGTATGAGGGCTTTTCGCTCTTCGTCGAGAGGCAAAGTCACACGACCCCGCTGTCTACTAAAAGGCTAAGCGATGTTTCTTTCAACTGATCTGGCAAACGTGGAATCGTCATTTTTCTAATGAGCAAAAGCAATATATTTGTACACAGTAAAAATGCACATTTCGTGCCCCCAATCTGCTTCTCCGACATCGCTCGCCGTGAACATGGACTCCTATTCTTTTAAAACCTGCTGTCCTTGTCGCCCAGACCCCTCTGCAGGTGGTGTACCCTATGATTTCATTTCGGATTATTCGCTGAGACAAGCTGACTTTGGGCGAATCGCGAAATCCCTCAACGTATAAATTTGTGTCTGCAGTACATGGGTGGCACGGGGACAACTCGAGGTAGCCTCAACTCGAAGATATCCAGAAAGAATTCTTTCTTTTGTAAATTCACACTTTACATCTCAGAAGGATGCCCTAGGGTGCGTACCTCCGTTGCAAAGTTTTTAGTCAAGTTTAAACTGATGATGTGCAACTATATATGTGTTTACGAAAGTTGGCCGTTCAGCGCGTCTTGGCACCTTGGCCGCTGGGCTAGGTTTATTTCTGGTAACTTTCATCTTGCAGCCTTTTACGTCTCTCTTTCTCCATGCCAAGATATCTAGGCATAACTGGCCGTCAACCTTTGGGCAGTATAACGGCACCGAGGAGACACAATCAAACTCTAGCTGTAGTCATATCTCAAATTTTACAAATACGTCTCATGGGAACTCTCATCTGATGTCAACCTCGAGTTCAAGCTGCCGATCGCCACGCAAGGGAACTCCCTTGGAATTCCCACATCGAGGGCTCTGCGTCGGTGATTGAACGCATAGCTAGCCCATGGCCAAGCCCAATCGATCGATATAGACTGCACTGCGCCATTTCGATCGAAAGAAGACATGAAATCGATGAATCTGAATGGAGGCAATTTAGAAGTCCATAATCTTTCCCAAGCTTGCAGGACGAAGTGTGGCATGTACAGGATAGCATGTATTTAAACTGTGGGTCTATCCATCTTATCACAGGCGTCTACAACCAGAATACCTGCTGCTACTTGTCCAGGCCGTCAAGCGCTCCATGAAGTACCTGTACACTGCATTGCAGACTCTAGCCATTGTACTTTTGTGTGCCGATCTGTCGTTTCATGTACACCAATTATCATCACTTGAGAAACCGTCTAGTCTCATTCTAAATAGTAAAATAAAAAGAGAATTCATCCAGAAATTTTCAGTCCATTGAGGTGGGGAAATACAATTATTTCAAGTCTACTTTATACTTTCTTTATTCAAGTAACTTCTCCTTGTCCATTAATTCAAATCACTTCTTCCAACGCATCGAAGTCACCAACAAATCTACCGCATAGTGACCAGTTCTAGAGAGGCGCGTCAACATCCAACCCACAACCAAAAATAGGCTATGTACTCACCTTCAGCAGATGTAGGATGAATAGCAACGGTATCATCTAAATCCTGTTTTCTAGCGCCCATCTTGACAGCCACCGCAAAGCCTTGCAGCATTTCATCGCTACCGGCACCGATGAGGTGGACGCCGACGACACGTTCCTCCGGTCCGGCGCAAACCAGCTTGAAGACTGTTGGCTCCTTGTGTTCTTCCTCTACCTGGGAGAAGTAGAGAGAGCGGAACGACGATTTGTCTATTTGAGGTAAACTCAGCCTTTTTTTGAAAGAAAAATGTTGATCAGGCTTACAGATTTTAATAGCGTCGTCACCATACTTCTTTCTGGCCTCAGGTTCAGTTAGACCCACTGTCCCGATGGGCGGATGCCTAGAGAGATGCTATCAACAAATAACAAGCTATCAGAAGAAAAAATCTTACGAGAACACAACAGATGGGATATCCTCATAAGAAAGCTTATCGTTCTTGAACTTTTCGGGGCCAAAAAGACGATTGGACAGCCTTCTTCCTGCAGCGATAGCTACAGGCGTCAGCAACCACTTGCCCTGCACATCTCCAATGGCCGTGATTCCGGGGACCGTCGAGTTCTGGTATTCATCCACAACGACATCGCCCTTCTTGTCCAGCTTGATGCCCTGTTCCTCAAGTTGCATCCCTTTAGTGAGCGCGTGACGGCCAATAGCCCAGAGGAGCACATCAGTTTCGATCTTGTCCCCTTTGTCGGTGTGCACGGTCAATGGACCGCCTTTCTCGCCCTCAACACGGGTGACATGGGTTTGCTTGTGGAGGTCGACACCAGTGTGCTCCAACCATGGCGTCAAAGTCTCTTGCAGTGTTGGGTCAAAGGTACGCAGAACATAGTCATGTCGGATGAGTAAGTGTGTCTCAGAGCCCAGTGCGTTGAATATTCCAGCAAACTCAACGGCGATATACCCCGCACCGACGATGACAACACGTTTTGGCTGATCTTCAAGGTCAAAGAAGCCATCAGAATCAATGCCCAAAGACGCTCCAGGGATCTGCTCGTCCGAAGGAATAGAAGGTGTTCCACCAACAGCAATACAGATATTATCGGCCTTCAAAACATATTTTTCGCCATCAGGACGCGTCACTTCTATCTCGTTCTTAGAGAGGAGCTTGCCGTATCCTTGGTGGTGCTCGACGCCCTCGCGATCGAAATTGTTGGCGTAAATCGAGTTGAGACGCCGAATGTATGCGTCTCTCTGAGGCTTGAATTCTTTCCAGTTGAATTTGGCGTTTTCGACACCGGTGAATTTGTACCCAGGGGCGTGTTCAGAGATCCTATCTTGGAGATCGGCTGCGTGCCACATAATCTAAAGGGCAGGTTAGGTCAATCGTATAGCGACATATGTACTTGGACCACTCGCCTTTTTGGGGACACATCCTACATTACGAGGGAAGAAAAAGTCAAATTGCGCTAGATCTTAGAGAATGCAAATATTATTTACATACCAACATTGACACAAGTCCCTCCTAGCGCATTCGTCACTTCCACTACAGCGACCTTCTTCCCATATGAAGCAGCTCTCCTCTAACGCACATCTCGATGAGGATTCCCATGCTTCCAATAATGATAAAAGGAACTCACAGCTGTCCCAGATCCACCACTTCCACCGCCAATGACGACATAATCGTACTTATCAGCTGTCGGCTTTCCGTAAATCGGAGGCATGGCGTTGCTCGTGGACGTATTAAAAGCTCTATAGACCTACAGAAATCGATCGCACCGTTATTAACTTCATCGACGACACAAATAAAATATGCTCAGTCACCTGCGAAAGACGAAAATTAGCAGAAGACCGCGAGGGAATTTTGGATATTCTCTTCGTGCTCGAGCACAACGACCGAGTGGTGGCTAGCGCTATCGACCGTGAAACGGAGGCGTTGAGGGGTCTAAGAGCGCGGAAAGCCAGGTCTAAAGAGAAAAGGCGATATCAGCACGCCGCCTTGCGTATTTATACGAGCTCACTTGATGATAAATACTAATAGATTGATAAGACTTTTTTTTGTGTGAAGAGGGGGGTGCGTGATCTGCCTTAGAGACCCACTTGAATAAATTTGTAATCTTTTCGGCCGCACACGGTACCTCAGCTCTTTCTGACAGAGACCAAATAGAAAGACACTTGGGCTTCGTTATAAATGAACTCGAGGTAGAAATAAGCTCCAGGGATTGCGCAAGCACTTGCAATGCCCACGGTGGAAATCAGCTGCGTTTCGAATGCGTTTCTGAACTCAATTGCTCAGCGATGATCACGTGGGCCTATTTACAAGTAACGACTTTAAGTTTCGGTCCTCGGAAGATTCAGAAATTCAATTGGAGCTTGGAAGAAATGACGAGTGAGACCGGCCGCGGTGGGACGGTGGGGAAATGGAATATCATTTGCTAATCTTATAATTATTAACACCAAACCAATGCAGCTACAGACGGTCGACCATGTACAAATATAGGGTGAAAAAAAAAGGAGATGTGGGAAGGACCGGAAAGTGGAAAGTGGAATTGAACAAGAGGTATTTATAGTAGCAGACGAGTGGAGCGTTGGTTACTGGTAGCAAAAAAAGAGAATGGAGAAAAAAAAAGTATGATAGGCGAGAAGGGAATATTGAGTTGTTGGGTTGTCACCAATAAACGTTCTTGGATATTCGTGATCGTGGATAGGACACTGAAAACTTGAAATCGAAAAAAGAAAGAAGGAAGGAATGGCAGTGGTGGGTGAAAAAATCCAAAGGTATCATATGTCGAACAAGAAAAGTGGGAGATGGATGGATACAGAAAGGGAAGAGGGAAAGGAAGACGAAACTCTTTAATCTTAACCGCCAGAGATACACAAATGAGAATAGTGAAAAGGGGAAAGGGTATTATAGCATGTGAATGAATCAAACGTCCAACAAGCCCAAAATAAAAAGAGGAGCAGGAAGGAGGGGGAAAAGACCCCACATGTATCCAACTACGTTTTATAATGCAGTGGATGGGGGTCACGGTAAATGGATGAGGAGGATGAAGCAACGCACCAGGTTAACTCGAGGTTCGTCAAGTCCCTGAACACAAAAAGAAAATCTGTTAGCGCACAACCCCGGCTCATCAAGCAAAAGAAAGCAAACACACCCAAAGTTAACCCAGGCTAGGGCTCTATCTAAAACGAACAACGATAACGATAACAGTCAATGATGGGTCAGAACTTGGTTGGTTGATTGGTGGCGTGGCTCTATATGTTACTGTACTTGATGATGATGAAGTGGATTGGAATAAATAACGTGTTGGGATTTGGAAGGGGCAGAGGAAGCAGCAGCAGCAGAGAACCGAGCAAGTGTGGTGGAAGTGAATCTGAATGGAATCATCATCAGCAGGAGCGAATCACTTTGAAAAGAAGGATCTCACTAGTGATAAGATAAGATATGATACAACCAGTCGCAATAACGAGAAAAAAATTGAAGGAAAAACGAAGGGAAGGACGACAACGTTGGAACGTCGGACGGCAGAACTTGGCAATCGTGAAGGTACATATAGGTCCCAAGGCACACATCTGAATCAAGGAAACCGAGCCCTCGGACGGAAGCAAATTTCCACATCCGAACACATGTCCCGATCTCCGATGTCGATGGTCGATGATAAATGACGAATGACGTTGGCGGGGTAAAGTTGCAAATCACCTATCCGAATCGCCAGATCGACGACGGTCCATGTGTTTTAGCACCGGCCGGGGGATGAGATAAAACTCGAGATGGGGAGTGGCGATAAAGAACGACAAGAGCGGTGGTGGAAGTAGTGGAATTTGAGCGGTCGAGGACGCTGGTGTGTCGTCTCCTTTCACAGCCCACTCCGACTTGGGACTATGCCCATGCTCATCCTCGTGTCCAAAGATATTGAATATAAAATCTCGCACTGCAGTCCAAAAAAAACCAGCTTCCCGCCGAGAAAAGCGCAGCAAAAGCCAAGCCCGCGCTAAAAACCTGCTTGCCCAGATGGACCAGTCAAAAGTTTAATGCCAAGCCGAGCAAGCAAAGAGGCAGAGTGTGTGTGCATGCTCTCTCGGGCCAATACATATAGTTCATCTTCTTTCTTCTGTCGTCTTCCTCTTCTTCTCTCCCCTCAAAAAATAGAACTTCTCCTCAGCTTACATCACCCTCTCCCCCCGTCTCTCCCTCCAACGAACGTTATTCCCTATTATGCCGACTAATCTTCTCTACACCGGCCCCAAGCGCCGTCTTTCTCCTCTCTCCCGCCAACTCATCATCATCTTCATCGTCATCTTCGTCATCGTCATCTTCACCCTCGTCCCGTTCTTCATCCGTCTCGGACTCACTCTCCTCCGAAATGGAAGGAGAAGTAGAAGTAGAAGACGACACACTCGCTCTTCTCGCATCAGGATCTTCAGCAGTCGCGTTTTCTTTATCTTCTAAAAGTTCTAGACTGGCACTGGAAGCAGCATGGCCATTGCCATTGGCAGCCATATCATCCAAGGCGGTCGCATCCTCAATCAAAACTTGCCCATCCTCTTTCACCTCTTCATCGCCACCACCAGCAAGAGACTTGGAGGACGACACAGTCCTATGGTGTCGGTGTGAATGCGAGTGCGAGTGGTGATGATGCGCAGACCGAACGGGGATGGTGACGGTAACGAGCACAGGAACATGCTCAGGTTGTTCAGCTTCCAATTGAGCACTCTCAAGCGCCGAAGCAGCGTTCTCTTGTCCACTTTGGGTTTGGGCAGAACCATTTCCAAATATGAATCCTTCGCGCAACTGCCCTGCGACTCCCGATTCTTCTTTCTCCTCGTCAGTCGTCTCTGGGGCAGCGATGGGTGTAGTCACCGTAAATGAAGTAGGAACAATGGTAGCAGCCGAGCCAGGGGGGGAAGTAAGGGTCGGTCTAGGCGAAAGGGTTGCTTTTGATGCGGATGCCGGCTCGTCCGTAAGATCCTCGCCAACGACAAGAGAGGTGATTCCCGGCGCTTGGTTCGGATGAGCATCCAAGGTGGACGACCGTGTCGGTGTCGGAGTGCTCAGCTTACTCTCTGACGTCATCTCCTCCGTACTGGCTTCCGGACTCAGGGTCGCGTCCGAGAGTGGTTCGACTATGCTGGGGTTTGCAACGTGCCCATTTGCTTGCTCTTTCTTGGTTCCTTCCTTTTCCTTCTGCAACCTCTCCCTTTCCTTCCTTTCCCTCTCTTCTCTCCTCTTTCGGACCCATCCCATCCCACTTCCATCATCTTCATCGTCCTGAGCTGTTCCAACACCTTCCCTTTCCCTCGTAGCCGCATTCCCATGCAGTTTCTCGTACCCAGCCACGCCAGCACTCTTCGCACCTTTAACCGAACCCATTCCACCATAACCCCATTCTACAAACTCGTCTTCGTCTCGGGCATTTGCAAATGGGTTGGCAGCGAGGGCGGAAGGCCGTTTGGACCCGTACACGCGGCCGTTGAGCATGCGGGTGCCCTTGTGTCTGCTAGTGGATGATCCATGCATGGTCTTGGGAGGAGGAATAGAGTTGGCCTTGTGAGCCGTCTTTGGCTTAGAATCCGAGGGAGCTGAAAGGGAGGAGGTAGATTCGGAGGCGAACGAGAACATGGACTGTTTTGCTTTTGAATTGGAACTGTAGCTTTGCGTACTTTGTGTTCTGGCCAATGGACTGGAACCGCTGAAAAGCGTACTTGAGCTACTATCTGGATTTGTGCGGCGGCCAAAGCTCCATAAGGAGTTGGTAGCAGTCAAAGTCGAGTCCGTGGATGCGCGAGATTCGCGAGAAGAAGTGCGGAAGAGATTGATAGTCCCAAGAGTGAGGATCTCCTCGGGGAAACGGCCTTGCGGGGCGCGGGGGCTGATGATGTGGGAGGGTCAATGGAAGGGGTCGGTGTGAGGGAGTGGGAACTGGAGCTGGGTGAGGCAACGGTGGTGTTTGAAGAGCGCTTGAATGGACGCAGGAGGGAGAGTGAGCGTGGTTTTGGCCATGCGGACGGTGGGTTGCTGGTGGCGCCGTTGGGGGCGTGGGGTTGAGCCAGAGGAGCTGGAGGAGGGCGTGCAGCTGGTGCTCAAAGGGAGTGCGGAGTTGAGGGTGACCGGGGACGAGCCGACACTGGAGACCGGGGAATACTCGCTGGGGGTTGCGGTGCGGGGGGTCGAAGTGGCGCTCGCGGAGGTGGAGGAGCTGGAGGAGAGGAAGGAGGAGCCGCTGCTGCCGTCTCTGCAGTCCCTTTCGTCCGGCGGGGGCTCCGGGGCGGACAGTTCCCTGAGTTTGTGGGAGCAGGGCTGGGAGGGGGCAAAAGCAGAGAGACGGGTATCTGGGTCAATTCATCCTCTGACACGGGAATAGGCAGCTCGTTTCCGTCGTCGGTGATGAGGACGGAGCGGCGGGGGTCCGGCAGAGGTGCAAAGCGGATTCTGCGACTGCTGGGCGGGGAGGTGGCGGCGAGCATTGGTAGGGGAGGAGGAAGAGGAGGAGGAATGGCAGTGGTTGGTTGGGTGGGATATGACAGGCTAGCCCGTATTTGACACAGATCGCGATTTAGATCTTGGCATTCACCGCTCCCCGGGGTCCTACACACGTGTCCCGATCTGTAATATCCCGTCTGCTTTTGGCTCCGAAGCAGTCTGGACTCGTCAGCGTCTTTTCACCGCCAAGCAGATCCAGTCTCTGTTGCTGCGCTCTGTCCATTCCGCCTTCCGCCTCACCGCCTTGTGTCTCACTCCACGAGTCATCCTTCGTTTCAAATCACTGGTTTCATTGCACTCGTTCCTTTCCTCGACCCACATCCCCACCATCGTAACCCTGGCACGTTTGAACCTGAATTTTTCATTTTCTCACTTCGTCATCTCCATCTCCGACCCCGATTTTCTCCGCCCTAATTTCCACTATTTCATGTTGCCTTGGCTATTTCTGTCGCCGTTATGTATCCCCAATCCGGTCCCTCGAGACTGCAGGAAAAAAGAAGAAAAAAAGGGCTCGGACCCTTCTCAATCCTTGGTCTGGATCTTTTCATTTTTTCACTCCATTTCTTCTTGAATGTCAAAGCGTCATTCATTTAAACCTCTTTGTAATTATCAACACCCTTTTCGCTCAACCTCTCAAAGCACGCTACATCCTTTTTCTCAAGCCAAGCACGCACCCTTACCTTGGCTAAAATCCAATATGCCTTTTTCGTTCTAATACCCTACTTTTTGCCGCCAATGGCCAATGCCGCAGAGCGGCGCTCACCCCATATCGAGCAACTGGTCTTGTGCCATCCATCCATCTTGGCGATTATCGTCTCGCTTATGTTCCAGAACTATCACACGACTCAGTCGGCGCTCGATCGTTCATTCTTCTCTGTCGTTTTTACGTGCTCTGTACTCTGCGCTCTATGTGCATTTGTGCTGTCTGCTCGACCGACTCTGAAAAGCATTGTGAAATAGACTCCCCTAGTCGTGTGATATATTCCCATTTCAAGCTGACCAGACTTCGATATTATGGTCACTCATCACTGGAAATAGGGAAAAGTAGGATGCTTTCAATGCATTTTAATCAGAGGACTGGCGTAACACATGCATCACTTTCCTCCTTCTTCCATTCCTTCCTTTTATCGCGCTTCAGATCAACCTGATTTTTTTCGTTCTTGTTGTCAAGTACCACCTAACCCAGCTCTGAACAGTCAGGCAGACCTCCGAATTCTTCACTTCGAATTATCACACGACTCGCAGATGGCGCTCTCCTTCGTCTTCCGCGCAGTGCCAAGCCTGCCTTGGTCGACTTTGAAAAGAACGATAACTATTCTTTATTTTGCCTTGTCGTGTGATACGTTCATCTTTTGGGCAAACGCTCTGATATCCTGATTCCTGATCATCACAGACTGCAAACAAAAATCAGAACCTTTCAAATAAGAGGCCTGGCATTACACATGCGTCGCTTTCCTCTTTCTTCCATTCCTTTCTTCATCGATACTTTCATCGATACTTTCATCGATACTTTCATCGCGCTTCAGATCAACCCCACCTTTTTATTCTTGTCGTCAAGCCCCACCTCCTTATACTATGTAAACCTACTCTGAACAGCAAGGCCGCCTCCCGATCGCGACCGCGACTTGGATGACTTGACAACTGTGTAATGCGTTCCTCTTTTCGGGTCCATGACTATCATAGGAAAAATCAGAGCCTTTAATCAGGTATCGGGCTCGGCCTTGCTTCCCTCAGGTCGATCTCATCTATTGCTACAATAACTTAGTAGACCAGTTCCAGCAGCCAGCCTTGTGGGACCAATCTTTTTATTAACGGCACATAATTAGCCGATCGATTATATCACAGCAAGCCCATCTGTATCTGATCTGATCTGACCGGCGCCTGCGTCTACATCAGCTGGTCTGCACAACAATAGGTGAACAACCCTTAACCCTCGACCTCATCATGGATGCAACAAACTCACAAATTCATTCACATGCTTAGGCGTCGACAACGTGCAAAAAGGCTCCGGATTGGTTGTTGACAACTATCCATAGCTGTGGTGCGTCCATGGGAAAGGTAAGCTATCTGCATGTATAACAAAGTACCATTTGCGCTAACAACTCAAATGCAGTTCCCCACACTTTACTTCCTGTCCACCCAAGTCAGAAATTCGAAGCTCTCAAGGGAACGTCACAGGCTCACAGTACGACTCAAAAGGACGTCATATCTGACGGCTCTGACGTCCCTCCGTTCCGAATTTAATCTAATCACTCGACGTGTACAGATTCCGAAAGCCGATGAGCACAGTCATAATCAAGTAAGAGGTCCAAGCTTCACTGTATGTATGTTTCTCTAAGATTATCTGTCATCTCCATTCTGATACTAATAGCATGGACCTACCCACTCAAACAAGTCTCAATCCATGATACCATTTTTCTTCTGATCCGTGCCATGTAATAATATTAATATTCCTCGGGCTACCCACAGCTTTCAAGTTCTCCGACCCTTTATCCGAGTCGATGACGACGGCGCAGCTAAGCGCTAAAATCCCTCACAATTCCTCACCCGCTGCCGGCTATTTTCTTTTCTCATCTCTCCATTCTTTCCTGGTCTTCTGCTTCTGGCGTTTATTAATACACCGGATGTGGGGAAACATATCCTTTTGTCTTTCTGTGCTGTGTCTTTTGACGGTTGCCCTGTCTCTTTGGGTAAGTGCATCTTGGACGACTCTCTGTCTGTATCTCTGTCTCTGTCTCTGGATAGATGAAGTCAACTAACTGAATTTTCCATATGAATTACTCTTTCTTTGTTTTTTTTTATTAAAAAAAATCTGAAGCTGGTGCCGTTATAATACTCTTGCAACCTAGGGTCAAATTTTAGCTACATACGCTACCGGGAGATCTGCAAGAATTAACACAGCTCTGTTGACAAAATCTGTCGGAGCGCGTCTCAGTGCCTCTTTCAAAGACAACAGGAAGCAAAGCTCAGGCTCGCCCTTCCGGCCCTTTCTCCAGCTAAGCGCTAAAATCCCTCAACCTCGATATATTTTAAATCCCTCACTGAGATCTCACTCGATTCTCAACCTGGATCTTCCTTTTTTTTCTTCTTCTCTCGTGCCTATGTATAATTGTTGCTCTGTGGGCGAGAGATCCTCAGGGTCGTTTTGCCCGACGTCGACACCTTATTACCCCGCATTCCAGATTTGCCGATCCGCTTTGTGTGTACTTATATATATATTCGCGCCAAGCGCCCCAATTGCGCGCTTCATGTTCCGTCTTCCACAAATAGGCATAACTTGAAAGAGTCCCCCCTCCCGGATACGTTCCTTGTTCCGATAGTGCGAAGATCCGGTGCGCTTAATGCGGGTGGAAAGCGCTTTGCTGGCACCCCGAGTCCCTCGTTATTAAATGATTAAATGAAACTTTTGACTTTGATCTTGTCTCCACTTGAATTTGAATGAATCATTTCATTTCAATATCCTAGTCATCCAGCTATCTGGCGTGTAATGCTTACTTTATTCTACTAATGGGAGTTTATCATTTTTTGACAGTTTTGCTCTCACCCATTGCCTATTAACGTGCTCGGAATTGTTTGGCTTTTGCGTAGGCGTGAGCATCTCGACGTGCCTGTCAAAATGTCTTCAACCTTCATAACCACGATCGGAATTTCTTCTTGAAAATTATCAGATAACCTCAACTTGGTCATTTTCAGACTTAATAATTCTCTGGCGCTTTCCGGGGAACCTCTGCACTAGTCGGTCTTTCCCGATTTCCCGTGGACTCAACTTTAAAGAGAGTGAGACTTTCGTATTGTGTCGTTGCTGTAATACGGCGATAACATACTCTCTCCACGCCTCGAGGATCACTACATAAGTGTTCAAGGTCCTACAATCAACCAACTTCTGTTGGAAAGAGGAACGTTCGTCGTGTGATCAACCTTGAAAGGGTATGTTGTTATATTTAATTGTCCTTGGCAGAGCGGAGTCCTAAAGGTCCTAATAGTAACCGTTTTTTCTTCAAGTTTTGGATCCGGTAAAAGGGAAGAAGCACAGAGGGCGTCCGTCATCGCCGCCAGACGACGCCCACAATAAATTTGAATCTTTGATCCCAGGGGGGCGAATGATGCTCAAAACAGAAAGATTGGACATACACATGGTCCACGGCAATTGATGACAAGGGCTAGTAGAAGACCCGGGAAATACGGGGATATATACCGCCCGCAGCGATGACGGTAAGTTTTTATCAGCCTTTTCCTGCGAACGACTCACAGCCATCGACTTCTATCTGCCTACAGGAGTTCTGGCCATCCACAGACTACCCGGTCCCTGAAGAAACGTTCTTCAAGTTCTTCCAATTTACAGAAGGCACTTGCAAAGTTGTGGGTCGCCGTTAAATATAGATGAACAGACGTCCTCTTGACTATCCATCAATTCCTTTCTTTGGGGACACGGAATCGTGTGTGCACTGCGTATGCGCCACTCGTACTCACTGCTATCTACTCAGAGATACGCAAATGGGCCAAAGTATCAAAGGAAGTTTAAAAGGCTACTCCAACGCGGAATCTTTTTGCTTGGCATGTCCATTTATGATCAAATGATTTATCATGAACTGGACTGGCAAGCCATCAGCAATGCTTGAAACTTATTCAGATACAATTACAAATGTAAGTCTTTCAAATATTCTCAACGGCTTCCAGACTCTTCCGAAATCATCGTTATATAATTAAATGTTACTGGGATATTATCTAGGACATCAAGCACTTGTCAAGAGCATCAAAATTGTTAAGCTGCGCTTTTGGCGGACTGTCGATTCAGTGGCTTGATGAACATGAAGCGCTTTACACTGACGCATCCTGAGCACTTACTCAGCGAAGCCGCACTGCGCGACGCGCGTTGTCTCGAGCCGAGTCTGGGGCTGCCTTGATAGCCCGAGCTCCCCTGTGATGGTTCGACATACAACCCTGTGTTCGCAGGTTTACTCGACCAAACGGGATCCAAGAAGATAGGAAATACAGCCTCTTGATTTTTTCACTCAGGAAGGTACGATACACCTCGAACGTTTGCGGTTTTGGTTGGTGGTTTGATAATGAACCCACAACGCTACCCATCTCACTGTCTCTGCCTTGCGCCCCGGTCATCCGCAGGGACGGAGACACGCGGCAATACTGACGGCGGATATCGGTTCTTCCCTGCTAGTCAGTCAATGTCCAGGACGGTGGGAGTCTACTCGACGTACTTTCCAGCCCCGGCGAACTTATTTCAAGATATATGATACGAAAGTGTCGGAGGTCTTCCACGTCGTAGCTTCCGGAGGTAGTCCTATCTTGGTTATTTATACCATTCAGGAGAACTTTCGAACGGGTTCAGTTTACGCGGTCTATTCAACTTCTGATCATTGTCTTCTTTGTGTAGAATCTCAGCCTATCGCCGTCTGCCATTCATTCTAAAAACCGAGGCCGGAACCGGGAAACTTCGACGTCAGAGTCGTGATCGCTATTAATACCGCCTGTCCAACATTTATTTATGCATCTGTGGAGGCTTCTAGCAAATTCAAATGGCTGCTAACAGCTGCCAACAATACAGCGATTCCCAGCGGATTTTTCTTTGCCCGACACTAGACATGTTTGGGCCTTGCAGTCATCTATCTATAAACTATCATTCATGGGACGGGAAAAAACACTCGAAATAACTTTTATCTTATCAACGGAATGTAAATCAATGCAATTCAGAAGTAGACGACCCGGAAATTAAAATGCCAACATCGTGCTGTTTTCGTACAGCTTCTCAGATCGACACACCCACTAACACCTACTCGTACAAATAAATTGCAAATAAACATCAAAGCGGTTTTAACCGACAATTTGCATCCGGAATTATTTGATATAAAAGTTTTGAGCTGCGTTCAGCACCGTTGGTGTCTTGAATCTAATTATCTATGTACAGTGCAATGTACAATATGTATGGTTTTACCATTAAGATGCTTAAAAATAGGAAATATTCACGACAACTGAGTTGGTAAACAAGCCACCTGTATCTTAAGTGACGAGTGCCTTTGCGGTCGCATTGGCAATGTGCGCTGACTGACCTGCAATATCTCGTTGAAGTGTTATATCACCTTGGAGATATAGGCAATAATCAAACGCACGAGGAGGTTTAATCGACTTATCACTACTACGCTTCAAAATTTACTCCGACAAATCTGCTTAGCGGCGCAGAGTAGGTATCTTGAACCATCTCGCATCGGGAAAGTACTTACCTGCAAGTGAGGCGGTATTTTTAAGGAATATTATCCAAGCCTGCAGTCGTCTCCTTTATCTTCCGCTTTCCCTATGGCTACCTGTCCCATTTGAAAGTAGGAGCTTTCAGGAAGCTCAGCCGCAGAGCTGTTCGGCATCCGGGACCACGAAACTATTGTCGTCCATAGGACACGGTGACGCTATGTAGTTACTAGTACACGCGATCTACTCTCTCGGCAATTTCCATGCTTTTGATCTCGAGATTTCGCCTGATGGAGATACGGAATTTTTGGACCAACAAAGCGTTGATTTCACCAGGACCAAGTGCACCCTTATCTCACAAATCTCCTTCATGCAAGGAATCAGATCTACGCTAAATATTATATCACGAAGCCTTAATAGCGTCTGTGTAACGGATAGACCTCTGAACGAAGGGTAAGAAAATCATGTTTTACCAAGTTATTGACATTGCTCTGCGAAGTAGAATCCAAGTAGCCTATCTCTTGCCACTGGGAATCTGTTGATATTTGACTCGGCTAAGAATACGATGGTCCTTTTTCTTGTTGCGAGGTATACAAGATGATGCATCCCGCTCCGTGAGACGATTCAGCTTATCGTCGAATAAAACTATGCACGTTCAACCTTCAGAGGTAGTAGTCGTGTCGCACAAGGTCGCACACCGCATGCAGGGTCCTCCGCCTTCGGAAGAAGTTGTCGGGAACTTGCGAACTTCGACACATGGCGCAGTTCTTCTCTGCTCATGAGATGACTTCACTGTTGACCATCTACATCGAGGATGTCGATGAGCTCGTATGGCCAATTGGAATACCCTGGAGTCTGGAGTCCTATTTCTCACACCCCACCTAACACTTTCTGACTGTCAGTCCCGATCGTTTCATGGATGCATACTCAGAAAAATACTGCCAGATTTATGCCTTATTGCTAAGTATCGACCCCGGTGTTGAAGCAAGCCTGAACAGCCAGTCGTTGGAAGGACCGTCGAAGTAAGCGAATAACTTCGACAAGCGGCCAACATGGCATTTTCAAAACAATGGAAGGTAAGCTTGAAGCAGGTATGTCTGAAGTGAGCTCTATGTTTTCCTCGGAGCCCGCTTTAGTAGACAACAGTCTAGGTCTCCCAATTCTAGACTGACCTATTTCTCCCCAAGTGCTGCGTACAAGGGTTTGTGCACATATAAACCTTTCGATAAACCATTAATTGTGATAGGAGGTCCAAGTCTCTAAACTTCAAGGCAATATCAGGGCAAAAATTTATGGGGCTCTGCGTTGTAAAATTTATCACCTATGAACATGATATCAACGCTTTTTTACGTCGCTCTGCCGTTATTTCCCGTCGCTAGTATGAATTCAGTAGCATTGAATAACGTATTTTACGCTTGAAACAATTTTTTTTTCTGAATTCTGAGTCCTGACCGAGGATTTATTCCTGCTAGCACCAATTTGGACCCTGGTTCGACCGTCCGTTTCTGGGCTCTACATTTTTGATTCTAGTATCGATCAGTTAATTACCGAGCCCAGTTCCGGAAAGCCTACTAACTGGGCATTCTAGTCGTCTATAATTGCTAAAAATACTATGCATATCATGGTTTATACTCAGGCAAAAGGTAAAACCATCGACTAATCCTAGCCTTTTCCAGGACAGGCTACATGGTACTGTACTATTTCATTCAATTCGGCAGTCACGCGTCACGGGCCCTCCAAAATCGCCGAAAAGTCACGGTTGTCACGGTGATTTCGTCGAGGTGCCGAAACTATTTCGGAAGTCCCAATTTCAAAAAATCGGCCAAAAATAGCTATAAAATCGAATTTTTTTCTCCGACTGCGTAATTGAGCTCTTTCTTACAGCTTGGGTCTGGAAACAAGACAACTCATAGTATTTCTCTTCATATGTACACATTTTGTCCCTTATTCTGGGTCACTACCTGCCGAAAAAAATATCATGTCACGGCAGGTTTTCTAATCCGCCGAAACCAAAATTTCGGCAGGCACGTCACTGGTCACGGGGCCTGCCGAATTGATTGAAATGGTACAGTAAGTCTAGGCTTATACCTTCGGTCCAGCACGTCGAAATTTTGCATGAAGATCAGGAGACTCACATTGTTTAAAGATAGTTTTTTGACCCAAACACTGTCTCTATATTCTCTACTCACGAGTCTCTACTCCAGCTGTACATTGGCTGCAGAGTAGAGCCAATTAATGCGAGCTATAATTAACTCTTTATGCTTAGGGGCTCCATTAATAGAGTCTATAAATAACACTTCCACCTATGATGATCGAGCTAAAGTTGACCTAGTTGGGCAGCCAGCGCTACCCCCGAACACCCCCTCAACGGTTTTTACATCATTACATCATTCTTTCAAGCTTGACCTCACGCGAATCGAAATCAGAACTCACGCGCCTATGGCTCCTATGCTGGCAGCATCTTTGGAGGGATAATCAGGGAAGAATCCCAAAAGACAGCCGATCTATGGTCAAGATAATCCAAAACGCCTTGCTGATTCTCAGTCCTCCGAAGCACCTTATGTCTGTACACATATCAAGAGAGAACCTTGCAACGATTTGGAGTCCCGGATACTTGAGGTCTTTCATTAAACTTTGCTTTCGCTCTTCCCGCCATCTATGGCATAAGAATTCATCAGAAGCCAGCCCAATTCGTGTCTTACGTACATGAGACTTGCTTTATGAATGAACTTTCAATATTCGTGCATGCATCGAAGCGTACCATAATGCTTGAGCCTAGGCATCTCTAACTCTGGTCGAAATATCATGCAGAACAAGCTTATTCATGCCAAGACGTGGTAGGGTAGGCACTGGATGTTCCTGATGCATATTTCACTGTCAAAATAATCCAATGAACGACGTTATTATGTAAAGGGAATAAACTATAGTACAACAATACTGTTACAAATTTACAATCGCCGACGCGCTTTGGAATTTTAGCGAACCTTGCACCACCCTTGCTTTAGTATGCGACTCTGGCGGTCAAGCCATCTGATTCCCGTAGGTAACACCTATGCTGGCTTATCTCGTAGGCAAAGCTGGTCGCAAAACCTTTGGAACCGTCTGACGCTATTTCGAGGACGTCAACAATTGCAGCCTTGACATCGCATTTTCCAGCTGTGACGACACCATACGAGGACTGAACTGCCGTCGAGTCAGGGGAGGAAGCAACTTTGATTTCCGGAAGACCAATAGCGTCTCTCACCACGGGCACGGCTAGAAGAAAACTAAGTCAATGACCACACAACATAGTTATTTCAAACAAATTCGCTGACCATCACCAACCACGCCAATAGCTTTGCAGTGACCGAAAGCCTCACGAATCCAGTGAATAGCACGACCATTGATGGCAATGCTCTTCGCATGATCGGCACCTGAAGGAATGTAGATAGCGTCAAACAACGTAGAACGCTGGCCTTCATAGTGATGGTCGGCAATAAGACCAACCCCACTTGCTCCCTGGGCATAAATTTTGCCGCGGCGAGGACCAATGATCCATGTCGTTGCTTGTGCGCTCGCCAGTGCAGCACGTACAGATTCAACCTCAGCCATGTTGAAACCATCAGCGACGAGGATAGCAATGCGGCGAGAAGCGATAGTGGGCTTCTTGGGTATGAAGTGAGTTTGAGATAGGGCTGCATCCTTCTTGCCATGATTTTGTCTTGCAGGCTTTTCTGGGATAATACCATTCACATTTTGCGCTACAGCCTTAGCCAAGTCAAAGTCTATGTTGTTCAAGACTTTGGTATATGTTTCATATACTTGTTGATCGTCGCAATGGCTGAGCTCGAAAGATATAGCGGAAATAAGGTGACTTTTCTCGTAGTCTGTGAGCGAGTTGTAGAAGAGCTGTGCCTGGTTAAAGTGTTCTTGGAACTTGGCTCCCCGAGTACGCTGCTTGATGCCAGCCACGCGCTTTTTGTATCTTTCACGAGAGGTCAGTCAGAAAAATGTCCCATGAGCGAGAGCACGCACTCTTCGTAGCCTCCCATGGAGGGAGGAATAGGATGGCCGACATTAGCGCGGTTCGGCCAATAATTGAATTGGCCTTTGTGAATGCGATGTTGCATAGCACCATCTCGATGATGGTTTAGAACAGGGCAGACAGGACGATTGATAGGAAGCTGTAATGCACGGTTAACGAATAACGTTGTGAGATAGACGAGATATACAAACTTGCTCCCAGTTAGGCCCCAGTCTAGTGATCTGCGTGTCGAGGTATGAGAAGTTCCTTCCTTGCAGCAAAGGATCGTCACTGAACCCAATTCCGGGTACAACGTGGCTTGTGCAAAACGCGGCTTGTTCTACCTCTGGGAAGAATTCATCGACAGCCCGGTTGAGGATGAATTCACCGATGGGTTGCACCGGGACAAGGGATTCAGGCCAGACCTTTGTCGCGTCAAGGATATCGAAATCGAAAGAGTGCTCGTCCTTCTCTTCGATGACTTGAATTCCAAATGTCCACTTTGGATACCAGCCATTCTTAATGGCTTCTTCTAGGTCCTTCCTATGGAAATCTAAAGACTTTTGAGAACTTTTTCATGTTGGTTGCGGATAGAGCATACCAGGGTCTTGGCCCCCGATCTTCAAAGCTTCGTCCCACATCAGACTGTGTACTCCAAGTTCAGGAGTCATGTGGAACTTGACGAAGACGCGTTGTCCTGCGCTATTGATAAGGGTGTATGTGTTGACACCAAATCCTTGCATCATTCTGAAGGAACGCGGAATTCCTGCAAGACGATCAGTATATTTGTGCAAACCAATTACCAAATTAGACACACCTCTATCGGACATGACCCACATAACCATGTGAGCCGCTAGAAAAAAGCTGGAGTAAGGATGTATATATTGATTGAGCAGGAAGCCTACACTCAGGCTGAAGGCCGACGAAATCCCAAAAATTGTTATGAGCACTCTGGCCTTGGGGTACTTCATTGTGTGGCTCAGGCTTCACAGCATGAATAATATCCGGGAACTTGATAGCATCTTGGATGAAGAAAACAGGGATGTCATTCCCGACAAGGTCCAGTTACCCTCTTCAGTATAGAATTTCATAGCGAAGCCGCGAACATCGCGAACAGTGTCCTGGAGAACAAGTCAAGATATAGATCGTCACATAAAACGCATATATGCACTCACCGCGCTTCCACGGGAACCTTGGACGGTACTGAAGCGAACAAAAATGGGCGTCGTGCGAGATGGATCGGTAAGGACACCAGCCTTGGTCCACTTGGCAGCGCGGTCGTCGAAGGCTCTGAAGTAGCCGTGAGCGCCAGCACCTCGGGCGTGAACGACACGCTCTGGAATACGCTCATGGTCGAAGCGATGAATCTTCTCTCGGGAAATCTGGTCTTCAAGTAGAGATGGACCAGCATTTTCGCCGTCGATTGCCTTCAACCTGTTCGACACTGCATGAGCGAGGCGCGTCACACATGTAGCAGGAAAGCTTACCAGTGATCCGTGTTCGACACAGAGACGCCATGATCAGTTGTCAAACCAGATTCACTGGAAGGTTCAACAGTATTACGGCTCAAATCTTTAATCTTTTCGGTTTCTGTAATGTTAGCGAATGCGTGTTTAACGGTGGTTTTGATGGCGGACATGATGATAGAAGGGGATAGAAAGAAGTGTCTCAGAGACGAAGCGAACCAGCGGATTATTTTGCATTATAAAGACTGGGTATCCTGCATCTCCGCGTCAGCTGTGACGTTCTTACTATTGGGTGCTGGTGCAGGATCCAACGCTCAATTACGAATTCTTCGAATTGCGGTCATGTGATTTAACATTGGAGCATAGTGATCGGTGACGGCCCTCTGAGGTAGCAGAATCTCTGTTTTATAAAGTGCTTTAGAGATCAATAAATCACCATAAACTAAATAGCAAAGCGATAGCAAATGAAAGGAATATTCCTGTTTTGCTTAATGTCAACGTTGGGCCCGGTATGGCGACTGATGTCGTCGTAGTTGAATTGCTCGACAAAAGTTGCTTTTGATAGACTTTGAGAGAGTTGATATTCCACGTTGCATTCTATCGGAAGTTATCCATCAGAAGGAGAGCATAAATAAATTAATCCACACGCACCACAAAGTTTGCCGGATCCATGAGCCGTTCTGGACAAGTCCCAGGGCAGCCACTTGTAGCGTAGGAATTACCGGCCCATTGACCTATGCTCATAAAGTTTTAAATGAAGTCGTGTATGCATCGAATGCTATTACAAACCGCAAAACGTGATGTCTAATTCAGGAGGGTAAGCATGCATCGAGCATGTTACTCGAAGAAGCTTACCGAAGACGATTGAATGATTGGCGAAGAACTTTGGAATATCGCACATTGTGTTCATTAATCTTGCAGATGGAAGTCCCCACAGAGACGGATTGGGAGTGCCAGCAATAACATCAGTTGGGATCGCAGCACGGTAGAAGGACCCTTGATCGATGGCATGATGAAGAAAGGGAAATGAGAGAAAGCCCATAACTTACAAATCGAAATATCATTCTCGTCCCACTTCATCGCTAGAATTCCCCCGCCTTGTGCCTCAAAGAAAGGACCATAAGATGAACGGCTCCATTCAACAGTATCGCATCCGCTGTTGCTGTTTACATTTGCATCGCAGTTTGTGACGTTTTGCCCGTTTTGGACCTACAGAGAAATGTTGGACAAGAGCAGAATTTTGAAGTCAGAAATTTACAGGAATTGTACCGGTAAAGGACGCGTTGGCGTCCAGAATGCAACCTGAAAATTTGATTAAAGAGTGCAAATTTTTTTAGAGAATTCCTTTACCTGAAGTGGTATGGAATGCAATTTGATTGAACTGGTTATCGTGTACACCTTCCAGCACGTCAACTTCACCATGCTAAAGAAATTTGCATATAAGGTAACGCAGGAAGGAACGCAAATAAATGCTTACATTTGGCCAATCTGTTCCGACGGTCCAAAAAGCAGGCCAGACAGCTGACCCGAGAATTAAAATATGACAGTTACAGCAGCAAAGACATAACCTACCGCAACCCCAAGGAGCCCTAGTGATGTCTAAAATAAATAGACCAGTAGTATATTGTGCATTGCTGGTAATCCTGACACTGAATAGAATTATAGGATAAGGCTAGAGGAATATAGCATATCAGAAGATACACACCTCTGACGGTTTACACCCATAGGCAACGACGTGGTGTCATCTGCCTTCATGACGACTGTCCCATCATCTTGGACAAATGCAAATCCGTTCGCAAACGCAGTGACGTTATCCACATAGCTGCCGAAGACCTGTTAGAAAAGGACAATAAAGAAAAAAATTACCTACTCCACTGTGCCACTGAATGGAGTAAATCGATGGTCAAATTTACAGCTATCCCACCACATACATTCGAACTTACGAGGTTGGATCAGGACCCGTAAAGAATTGCCACCGGCTGCAAGGAGGATTGATATCGCTTTATTATAGATTCGAAGACGACTTACTCGAAAAAGGTCTTCCCCGCGTACTCATCCTGCGGTAGCCAAAGGAAGGGAGTGCCGTCGGGGTTGTAGTTTATACCAGTTGCGGCAGTATTGGAAACATCATTCGACCGCTTGAAATTCTTAGGCAGTTCCAAATTGTGGAGTCCAAAGTCGGGAAGGGCCAATGAGTCATCGAAGGTAATAGAGAGGAGCAGACAAAAAGGAAGGATGTTGAGCATCGTGAGAGTCGTTTTGTCGTTAGCAGTCGTTCAATAGGGTCTTGAGTCCGAAGACCTAGTGTGTTGGATTGAAGATATATAGAGGTATAGGTTGTTGTAGGATATCCAAGGGGGTATTAAAAGGGTTGTTGAGTCCTCAATGAAACAGGGTGCTAGCCATGCGCAAGAAAGAAAGAAAGAAATGGATCCCCGGACGAGCTGTACGCCCCGAAAGTTATCAACATGCGTTGACTGCGCTCCGTCCGTCTAAAATTAGATCATTCTTTCATTACATGGATGTTCTCACGGCTTCTCCCTTTCGTGTCTTCCACCGAAGTTTACCCTCACAGGCTCACCAGTGACGCTTACCTCAAAATCTGGTTAGTTATAACTTCTGGGACCTCCCGCTGTTTGAAGAATACATTTCTTGCCTTGAACAATTTATTTTCTGGACGCAACGTGTTGGGAGCACCAGTGTGTCCTAAAATTAATCGAGGCAGTGCGCTTTTTCCAAGGCCACAGTGAATGTATACTGTTAGACCAATCGGGCATGACGTTCAGATTAAAACGTGGTAGGAATTTTCTTTGCAATGACAAAGCCGACATCGGACCAAGGACTTTTGGAGCTCAAGGACTGGCGGGAGATGAGTCAGACCACGCGTAATTCGACCTTGGTGTCCAACTTTTTGACTGCGACGTATGGGTAAGGGAGGACACAGACACTCAAAAGTTATTCAGTATCGTTTGTTTAAGCGCTTCTCCGGTTAAAATGGCATTCGGATTACAGATGCTTCTTAAACATGATGCATGAAGGTTGGTGGCCACCTATTCTAGATGACGTTCCTAAAATCAACCAAGTACCAGCTGTTGAATATGCCTTGGCCTCCAACTAAGATTCAAACACAATTCTAATCACCACTCTCGGCACCTTTTGTTTTTCCCCTCCTGCGAAAGAGGTAAGTGATTTCCTCACCAATGCCTCTGCAGCCGTAACAAATGAATCTCCATACGGAATTTTATCCTTGCTTTGTCCGTTGAATTCGAAGGTCAGAATCAATATCTCGATGGAAGCCACCCCTCCTAAACAAACACGGCCAAGTGCTGCATCTAATGCCGACCATTTGTGGAACTCTTGGTGTTCAGGGTGAAATGAATCCAGGAAGAACTGAGCACAATTCTCGTTTTGATTCATAGGTATAACAAATGCAAGGCAACGCAGTGATCCAGACGTGGGGAGTCGGAGGATGTTGCAAAAGCGGATTACGTCTTCAAGCACGCCGAGTGTGGGCGCTTGAGGACCTGGAATCCCGCCGTAGTGGTGCAGGCAGACGTTGAACAGGCGTTGTGCGTTGCTTAGATCAAAGGTGCCCGCATAAGATTGAAGCGCAACTCTGACTGCTAAAAAAATGAATGTGTGTAAGTTCAATATTAACGGACAAAAATGCTTACCTTCATATCTGAGAGAGAGGCGTATAAGCGAGTGCTTAGATCGTTCTATCACCTCCAGGCATTTTGCAAAATCAGCGTTGATAAAAATAGTCGAATACAGGTAAAGAAGGTTGTCTATCGCAGACTCAAGCTCCGATGAAATTGTTCTCTCGAAGTACGACACCGGTAACTCGTGATCGGTGACAAGAGCGTCTAGTTCAGGCAAAGGAAGTGTCTCTTCGGCCGGCAAAACCTCTTGAGACGCATCGGTCTCTTTGAGACAACCATATAGATGCAAACGGGTGATATGGGCCCCGCATAGAAATGTGAGAGGTAAACGGTTGAACCCGCATAAACGAAGGTCCCTGAGTTGTGGGGAACGGAAGAGTTGCAAGAAGGCGTGTTGGAGACGCTTGCTGAACTTCTTCCAATTCAGCCCTACGGGGGAGTCAATCCATAAACCTGCCGTCTTAATTCGACATTCTGTGCCATTCAAAGCCTCGAGAACTATAACCAAACAGTTGTCGTCGTCCAATTCTTTCATGACTTCTTCCGCTTTTGATGTCTCGACGTGGAAAGTCAACACCATGATATATCTTGCAATGCCTTGCAGGTAGGCTTCAGGCTGCGTCCAGGTGACAAGTTTATGCAATGTAGATAGGGAAAAGGACAGGTTTTTTCCGTTGTCAATGATTTCAATTTCCCTGAATAAATGACGTCTGGCATAGTGGCAAAATGAACGCGAAACTAAGTGGCATGCAAGCAATGCGCGTCGTCCGGCGGGATCAGGCTTGGGTAGATCGGCAACTAACTCCACTATGATTTCGAATAATTCGGGTGGTAACCTGGGCGGCACAATCGAGGCAAAAAGATGGGACATTTCGAGAATGATGGTGGCAAAAAAAAGAGAGACGAATGGTACAGCCACGCTGTTCAGATGATAAGATCAAATTTTTTGACGCTAGCCCCCAAATATACGACACGCAAACAACAATCCAAATGCTGTAGGTAATGCTCGTTGGACAGTTGTTCATCCGTCGCTTATGGCTGCCCTGATCATGGCGATAACATTCATAAATTTAATACGCGGCATGATAAGTACATAGTGCCAAACTGATACATTCAATCATAAGGCCAGCCCATTTCTTCTTCTTCCTCTTCAATTCTTTCCAAAAATTGTAGCGAAGGTCGTCGACTCGAACCTGTTCCCGAGTCAGCCTCCGACCACGGCAGAAGGATTCCATACATACCCCATGTTGGGCCTTCCAGGATCAATGTAGGTCACATATCCCCTGTTTCCCTTTGTGCCCAGCTTCTCTTCAAAGAACTCGAAGAAAGCTTTACTATATCCCTCATTTTGCTGCTCACTAATGTTATCGAGGCTGTCCTAACCGCTCGCGGGGTTACACGCAGTCACTGGATGAAGGGGTCCCTACTCACAATTCTCAGACTGAAAGCAGGGTCGAACGTTCCGGCGAAAGTGACCAGCTCATTGTAGGTGAAGATCACGGAAATGTACTGCTCCGGCTTGTTCAGAGTGTCTGCTCCGAACTGTAACGATTCCCTCTTTTTAACTGTCCTCGGGTTTCCACGATATTGCATACCTTGGAGAACTCTGTAATAAATGCCCTAGGATCGTCAAGCTTTTATCGCCAAGGATATTGTCAGGATATCGTTATTTTCAGCAAGCAAAGCAATTGTGCACTCGCCTTGACGTTAGTTACAAGGTTGAGAGTGGGCATATCGAGGTTGTGAAAGAGAGCTGAGGCTCCTATCTTCTTTCAAGCTAAAATATATACCTTTGAAAGTCGTCATGAGAATTAATTCTAGTGACCACTGATCACGAGATAATTTTTGCGATCAATGATCCGAGACGTAGCGAAACAAACCCTTATATAGATATTCCTAAAGTAGAAAGTAAAATCCTATATTGGGCGTAAGGTCGAGGTTCAAAGTCAAAACATTTGGAACCATTCGTGGAAATACAGATCATACGTAGTACAGTATCAATACACACATAAACAGAATAAGATACACTGGCTGTAACCAGAAGGAAACTAAGAAATCAAGAAAGACGTACTGAAGAATGGGACGGGTACAACTGATGTTACCAGCCTTCTTCACCATTTTTTCTTCCTCTAAAGTTACACTCTACAAGAAGCGGAATAATATCTCCCCCCTCTGGTTCCGCATAATAGTCAACCAAGGCGAAACCTCTTATCCGGGGCTCAGACTGTCCCGCAGCCGCTGCAGTATCTTCGAACTTCTCTGATCCTTCGGAATCAAACTTTTCTCGAGAGGACAAGTTCCTGTTAAAGTCAGGGCAGCCGCCCAGTTGGTCGATAAGCCAAGCTCCCAATTTACTGTTCACGCCTTCTATGCCAAGTCCTAACTTCGGCCATCCAAATCCTTTAGCGACGACAGGTGGTAGTGCCAGCGGAACATAGCAGCAGAAAAGTAGGTAATAGGAAGCACAGGCCTCGGTGCATCAGCTGGTGGGATGAGATTGGCTGTTGCGAGGTTGACCTTCTCCGGGATGGAGAAGAATGAAGGAATGGCATACCTGGACGAAGTCAGGACTGCCTCAATACTGGAAGGAAGAGAACATACCAGTCGCTCGTCTTTACAAGTGTGCCCTTCAACTCCCACTCAAATCCATCTTTCACACTGTCGGGCCAAGTTGTTGGATGGATACCTATACCTTCCAATCCACCTTCCCATCCGTCTCCATCCCCTCCAAATCGACTCAACATTATCACCTTGCCTCTAACTTCTCCCAGTGTCGGTATACGATTTTCCAAGAACCACATTCCCTTGTTAATTGCACCAGTACTGGGCTTTGAATCGTCCCAGCCTCCAGAACTACGCGCAATAGTATCCCTCACAAGCTGTGAGAAGAAGGGAGCAGGGGTGATTGCAAAGTCCTCTTGCTTTATAGACATTACAATCGTTTCTTTCTGACCAACAGGTGAAGTAAGGAAGGTGTAAACGTCGTTTAATATGGAGATGAAAGGTGTTCGCTGAGGCCATAACCCATGGTAGGCTATCAACTCCTGGGTGCGGGTTGTGTTGAGGGGAGTTGACATAGGCGGCGGTGGCGGGATGACTGCAAGTCGGATATCGATAACCCGAATACCGTTGTGAAGTTGGCTGCTTAACGGCGTCGATGGTGACTGGCATTGTGAGATAGGCCAGCCATGAAAAGCCATACTTTACTACGAGGTCAAATCCCTTTTATGACCGAACATGACAAGGAACGTACGTGTCATGACTACCTACACATGCTCATCGTTAGTATGAACCTCTTGCGAAATCGGAGAAATCAAAAACGAACCAGGCAGTGTAAGCGAAGACAGTGGAAGGCGGTCGGGCATATCCGACAAAAATGTTGCAAGATTTCGACGGGCAAGAATGAGTAACTTATGATGCCTCCGTGTTACCTGAATCATAATTTCAGCCGCGTCAGTACTACACAGGTAGCCTCACCTATCCAGGTCTTCAAATTTGGGAAAAAAATAACGCACCCTACGAATAAATGCCCTCCATGGGCAATCTCCAGGGACTGGTACAGCTTGCCATGACGCCGAGAACGTCATCGAAAATTGTATCTTAAAGCCTTCAGGATGAATGTGCCACTCTTTAGCATCTAAAAGCGGACTGGTCTCCACCACAGGGGTGTTTTCCCCAGTCGAACGTACGGCCTGCGAATCCTTGGGCTGCTGGAGCACAAGTTCCCGTTTGAACCCTTTAGGGAGGATAATGGTGATATCCAACGAGGGAGGAAGAATGAACCGGTTGCCTGATGATGTGCCCTCTTCAGCGCGTCGAAGAACATTGAACCTGGACGAGGCTGGGTATGTGTGAGCGGTTATAGGCTCTGTCGTCAGATTTCTAATGGTAATATGCATGAGAATGAGATTGGGAAGGGTTTCGCTGGATAGAAGAGACGCGATTCAGGAAGGGTGGCCTTGGGTTGCTATAGTCGCCTTAAGTTCTACTTCGGGGCCTGAGCATGAACGGAAAGGTTGACAGATCCGGATATGTATGTTCCTTGAGATTCAAAGGAAGTGAGGGAAACAAGATCGAACGCAGGAAGAGGTCTAAGATGAGCCTTGCTCAGGCAGATCGAGTGGATGCCTGAAGACAGCAGGGCGTCAATGGCGTAACGTGCCAAGAAGGAGAACCGAGCAAAGGTGTAATTCAAATTTCAATTGCAAAGGACGACTTTCTTACACCCGGTGTTTCCGGGCCGCCAGAAAACCAAGTACTACATTTATGCCGACGTTCGTCCTCTCCAGTGTCCGTTCAAATTCTGGCAGTTCGATTATTTACAGGTAGATTGACAAGCTAGTGATTCACTACACGAAGCTCAAATTTTGGCTCAGTCGGCATTCAAAACTGGTATAGTTTGCTTCTTTCCGGTGTTCACTGGCCACACTTCCACCATTGTCTCCGCGTCCCAGATTCTTCCACCTCTCGAAACCAGGAGTAGCTGAAGGGTCTTCTTGCTAACACTTCCCTCAAGGAGGTTGACACCTGGTGGGTATACAAGGAAATCCGCAAGCTTTCCTGGCGAAAGCGACCCAAGTGACGGGAACATTCCAAGAGTTTGCGCACCGGAAGACGTGGCAGCGCGTATCACCTGCAGGATAAGTACGTTGGGGAGTGTAAAATAAAGGGGTAGAAGGGTAGACGTACTTCGTAATTGCTTAGTCCTCCCTGCGACGTGAATCCCATTTCAGCATGGTAATTGAGGCCCAGTGGCGGTTCACCGTGTGCGCCAATGTTGGCTAATAAGCCTTTGCCAACCATGGCAGCTACAGACCTTGATGTATTGAAGAGAGCGAAGGCTACATAAAAAACAAAGTAAGTTCGAGGAAATATTAGAGAAAAAGGAGTAGGAAGAACAATTCTTGGGCCGGACGGTAGATTCTGACAATGCTTCCAAAATATCATGTCTTGTGAAACGGCGCAATCTACGGAAAAAATAAAATTAGTCCATATCAAACATAAATTGGGAGTCGTACTTTGGATCATTGGGCACGTCGTGCGTAGCCCAAACAATTTGTTCTCCCCATGCACCTCCGTAGTTGACAATGTGAGTGGGCGTCGCTCCTGTGCCACTCAGTGCATATAGAGTCAAAACGTCATCATAGAGTGTCGGAACAGGTATTGGGTGTTCGATAGTCGTCATTCCTATCGAGCTTGAGTTAAACAGAAAACTTGGTGAGGCAGGTTAAGAACTGACCATCTATAATGTAAGTAAGATCCCAATCGTAGTTCATTCCACCTTCCGGGACGCATAACAAGCTCATATTTCGAGCGACTGTGAGCAACCTCTGCCGAGAAGCTCTAGAATGGATAAGTTAGATGATTGTATATTGCTTTCGAGATTCACAGCCAACCTCGATGGCAGATTATAATTTTTGTAGGAAATACTTGCAGGACCACCTTCCGCCTTGATTCTTGTGAGAGCAGAAACCGCCTCAGCCATAGTTGCGATATCTTGATGAATGTCAGGAGAGCCTCCTCCGTAGATCACGTCTCCGACGGTGAAAATGCGAGGTCCTATCAGTTGGCCGCGTTCAATACGAGCACGCTCAACAAAACCATCGACATTAGACGCGCTGGGGCTGAATTGTGGCAAATTAGATTGGGTCTGGCTTTTGAACTTTTAAGCTCAAGACACGTACTTGTGTAAAGTGGTTACACCATATGCCAGGAAAGTTTCCATCTCCCAAGACTTCGCGGGGAATCGGTCTGCAAAACCATTCCAATGAGCATGGACGTCGATGAATCCAGGTACCACGAAACCTGTAGCACGATGAGTCTATAGACTACAGAAAACAGTGTTAAAACTTGAAACCTACCTCCGTTGGCAGAGATCACAGTAGCACCAGGAGGTACAGTTAAGCTGCCAACAGAACCAACGGACTCAATAACACCTCCTCGCACAACCAAGACTCCGTCACGGATGAGATCAGTATCCTCATGACCAGTAGACATGGTGAGCAGAGTCGCATTATAGATGACCACAACGTCGGAAATTTCTTCGGCCAGTGACTTCGCTTGTTTCTTGAGCCTGGCGATATCTGTTGAATGCTTGATATCTCCGATTTTCTGTACATCAAGCAATTTCTTGACGCAGGAAATGCCAAAAGTTGAGTGATCCTTCTCAATAGCAGAACTGCAATAATGGAGCTTCTGTAATTCCAAAGAGTGCAAATATGGGCCTAATCAGACGGTTAGTGTTATTTCGGTTTCAGGGTATAGCGCAAGACATACCTAAGAACCAGAAAAGCTTCCTACCGTTCCTTGAGAAGGTAATGTCATGTCCTCCGTCTAAACTCAATCTGACTAGACCTTTGGTCGCATTGGCGGGTCTCGACCAGACTGCTTCTCCCTTCTTCACATGTTCTCCTGAAGCGAGATATACATTGAAAGAATCAACGAAGGCGATGTGCTTTGCGGTATAACCGTCTTCAAACCATGTCCGCTCAGGAGAGGTCACAAGCTCAGTAGACATTTTGCCAGAGGCGAGTGTTGTATGAGGAGGTTTCCCAGACTTATCTCTACCGCCATCTAAGTTGATGACGAAAGCATTGTTGGACTGTTGAACAAGTATTTTCTTATCCTGGAGAACAAAGCGCATATTGACTCGATCCTCTGTGTCCACATCTGTAGGCACGAAACGGAGGTTGGTAACTGAAATTGAACGGTGTCCGCCGAGTCTGCTTGGAATCGTGATGTCAGCGAGATACAGGCCAGCTCCACCAGTGGCCAAGATGTCGCCTGAGAGATAGCTTCCTGCACTCTTCAAGAATGCGATCGTTCGACGCGTGCCTCGAAATTCGCAGATTATGGGTAAAAATAGCGACCGACTGGAATGCCATCAATTGGGACTGCCTTTCCAATCTTGGTATCTGCCAATTCAAGGGTGGTATAATTTCCATCAGACCACCGTGCATGAAGGATCAAGTCATCATCACCAGGTACAAAAGATGGCGAATAGTAAGGCGCATCTTCATCTGTAACTGGAACCTTTATTGCTGAACTATGGCCGACTTCTTGCAAATAGGTTACTCCAGCGGCTTGAAATATTACCCTCGTTCCGCGCTCATTAACCCGAAGGTCCTTAAAAGACCGGACTTCTTGAGTATCTTGAGTTTCATATCCGATAACATCAACACCGCCACGCAGAGTCGCAGCTAGCCTTTTCTCTATGTGAACAATGAAAGGAATTGGGCTGGGAGACGCTGAGGAAGCAACTTTCTCTCCTTGGCCATTTATATCTAGAGGAACCGAATGGAGTTTCCCTGCTGCCCAGATGACAACTGCATCGTCGCCCGGAGTGAAAGCGAAAGAAGGATAGGTTCCCATAGGCGCAGAAACACCGGAAAGGTCATAATTCAGGCCATGCCATATATTGTGAATAGAACCGGTATGCAAGTCCCTGAGTTGTTCATCAACACCTATGAAGAATCATTTAAAAAATAATATCTTACTCACTTAAACACTAAAGCTTCCTTGTCTCTCACCCTTCGGACAAATGCCAGAGTACGACCATCGTGAGATAACTCAGGGCGACTTGCACCTCCAGGAAAGGGACTAACCAGAAGGTCAGTCCCCCCCGTGGTGAGATTACGTTGAAAGATGGCATAAATTCCCTTATGCACGTCTGAAGCAGGGACAAGTTCAATATTTTAGAAGTGAAGAAATACAAAAATTAAGCTTCACCTTTACTGTATGTAAATGTGCTGGAATCAATGACATTCTTTGAAAAAATAATGCTATCCCTTCCATGCCAAATCAATTGCTCGGGTCCTATTTGCTGGTCGCCATAGTCTTCGGATGTCCAACCCAGCGGTAGTGTACGGCTGACAAGTCGCGTACCACTTCCAGGTTGAATTTGCTTGCTTTTTCCGAGACGTAGCTCATCGACAGATGGAACCTGGTATTCCCATCCTTCCCCTGCTCCAAGGGACCTCTCTGAGGTATACCACTTAGTTGCGATAACTTTGCTGCCCGAGGGATGAAAGCGAGCATCACTGACCCATCGGTAAGTCTCATTGGTAATACGTTGAGCTACACATGAATGAGTACCGGATATGAAAAGAGGTAAAGAAGTACAGACCGTTGAAGCGTCCCTCACGTACCAGACGGTTCATCTTCCTTTGAGAGTCCTCTCGAACACCTTTCGCCAGGAGATCTTCCTCGTCATTTTGTTGAGAGAGAGCCACGCGCAGATCATCCCTGCCTCCATTGGCAGGTCTAACGTTCATCCCTTCGCACCCCTTCCATTCAGTCACCCAGATATTCTCTATGCCAAGTTCTGCATCACTCCTGAACACCAACCTATCTCCCTCCGGGGAAAAATGAGGATCAGAATCATGAGGGATACCCGTCAGCACAGGAAAAGCTTTGATGGGCATTCCATTAGATCCAGCACGAAGAGCTTGGCCGCCAGGAAGACAATAAATGTCCCCGACCATGTCAAATACTATGTCACCCGAGGTAGGGTGTACGTCAAGTCGCAACCATGTTCCTTCTTGGACGTCGTATTCCAACTTTCGAGGGAAAGGATAGTCAGTAGATATGTCCCATGGATCTTGAGGTCGAAGGGGCCAGACATTGTCCTTCCACTCTGAAGCAGGATCTGACTGCGTCAAGTTGACGGCGACACCAGACGCGTCGCGCAGCTGGAATATTGACCATGGCGTTGGCAAAATCGTTGATAGAGTGCCTGCGACAGAGAATAACGCGATATAGGCTAAAAGTTGGCGAAGCTTTGATTGTAGTTTAGGTCGACTCCTCTCAGCGGAGGAACTTGAAGTGGATGGAGCCGGAAGCCCACCAGGCACCGAGACGGTGCTATGAACGTCCTCTTTGAGCCCCATTCTTGCGAATTACAAGCTTGAACGACGCTTCCGCGAGGTTCAACAGCAAGTTTGCTGACGACCTTGCTGTTGTTGGGAAGCATAATAATGCAGGCTTCTCACAGGCACATGGTGTCGCAATATAAGCCACCACTCACGCCGGTAAAAGTTATTCAAGGTCATGTCGATAGTTGAACCTCTCCAATTCCTATAAATTTACAAGGGTATACCGACATAAATTATATTATAGTAGTGGAGTCGACAGCCTAGCTCTCGGCACAATATGTCAAATACTACATCGTCACAATAGCAATAATGCAAAATTCTCGGGAAGTATTTAGAACAGAGAGGTTTCTGGTGACTGTGAATATAAAATCCCGTTCAGTAAGCTACACGTAAGAATAAGGACAAGAGAGAACGCACCGGATCCCGGGTCTCGAATGCAAGCCAGTCTCCTGTCCCTGTAGGTAGCAGCCCCATGGACCGACATTTCCATAGGCCGACAGCAAGTGTCAACATATTGCAAAGGATGTATGCTAGCTTATGCAGAGGTAACGTTGTTATTGCTTTTGGATTTGTGGACTTCGAGGGGGCGTATTGCGCAAAGGCTAGACAGTGGGAAGCAAGATCGAAACTCAAGGCAATTCCAGAGGCGTTGAACGCGTACCTTCATTCATGCCGGCAATATTCTTAAATGGCGAAAGTAACAGCATGAACACAATGCCTATGCTGAAGATCTGGACACCGCCTCCCGACATGTAAAGCATGAAGGCTTGCATTGGCAAGGACTTCACAGGCGCAAGGGCTACATCCCAAGCCCGCTTCTCCTTCAGCGCGTCGTGCGAGTCGGCAGAGGAAATAGCCTTCTTAGAAGCTACTTTATGCTACCGAAAGCCTCAGAATGAAGGGTAGTACAGAAATCATTTCATCACTGACGACTGATGATGACGACTTTGAGAACCCTGGGGGTGGTGGAAGATTCTTCCATCTGCAATTAGTACATCAGTATGTCACCAATGCAATGCATGTAATTTTCACCTCGAAGAAGATTCTAAGGAGGAGTAGTCCAGGATGGTTTGCGACATGACGAGGGGCAGAGCTAAGGTCGAGTTTAAACACGTGACAGCGCATCCCGCATTCAGAATCATACTCGCGACGTTGGGATAGAAATTCAAAAAAAAAAAAAAGTATAATGAACACCAGCTACGAAGTACAATAATGATACTCAAAGACTAATACTGAGGCTGCGGCTGGGGGGTGGGCACCGGAGGAAAAGGGCTTCCCCCAAAGCCAGGGGGAGGGGGTGGGAACCCAGGATACATTTGCATTCCGGGAGGCGGAGGCGGCATAGGCATACCTTGCATGCCCATGGGTGGAACCATACCAGGGGGAGGTGGTGGTGGGGCCATTCCAGGGGGTGCCATCCCTGGCGGAGGCATCATACCCATTGGCATTTGCTGAGGCATAATAGTTTGTTGGGGTGTAAATCCAGGAGGTGGTGGAGGAGCGGCAAGTGCACCAGCAAATTGGCCTTGGTAAGGTCCTTGGAAGCCAGGCATGGGAGGCCGAGGACCAAAGGAGATAGGTGCAGGAGGGGGACGGGCAGCGACAGGGAGGGCATTGTTTTTGCGAGCCTGGGCAGCAAGAAGGCGTTCTGCGGGTGTACCGTGGCGTTCGCCCTTGCCATCCTTTTTGAATGCATACTGAACAGAGATGGCTTTGTTCATTAAGAATTGGCCATTCATTGATTCAATTGCAGCGTCGGATGCTTCAAAGTCTGTATAAGAAACGAACCCGTAACCCTTTGACGTTCCGGAGCTTGGATCACGAGCAATCTAAAGGACAGAGTCAAGCCAACGATGCAAGCGATGGGTTAAACACGTACCTTGGCCGTTGTAGCCATAATCCCGAATGCACTGAAAGTGTCGTATAGCAGCCGTTCGTCGACGTTCTCATCCAGGTTTCCAATGAAGAGATTGGCTCCAACGTCCAACTGCTTCTTGTCCGACGAAGCCTTTGGAAAATGAGATCAGCACCCAGTCCAACTTATCGCATGCAAGTAAAACCGCTCAAAGGATAGACAGCCAGGAGACAATACACACCTTGTTAACGCGGATAGGCTTGCCCCATAGCTTTATTTGGTTCATAATCTTACATGCATATTCGGCATCCTCTTCCGTTAAAAACTCGCAAAATCCATACCCTTGGTGGGCCATTGAAATACGGTCCTTAGGAAGATGGACATTTACTAAAGAATAGAGGAGTTGAGAAGTAAATAAGGCGCGAAGAAAAGCACTTGAACATACCAACGGGACCAGCCTGTAACATCAACTCCCAAACTAATGCATCTGTACACCGCTCATCGAGATTTCCCTGGCGGTGACAACTTGTCAGCAGCAATTACGCCTATTAATAAAAGTGCATACTTACTAGGTATACAGTGGCTTCTTGATTTCGGTCATCCTGAGGTCGAGACATTGAAGGAATAAAGAGAGTGAGCGCGTTTTGAAAGATCGGCTCTGCCAGAATTCACGGCTATTTGCACATGCTTGACTTCAAGGCCGTTGACTTCTCATCGCTGACTCGATTAGGAAGATACTGCCAAGAACGCTCTTTTTCTAAACCTCCACCCTTCGACCTGGACACTTACCAGATCCGCAGAAAATGGCAATACACGGCTTAAAGCTGGTGTTTGCTGTATTTGAAAATGTTTTCCTGAATTGTTCCAGTAACGGTTTGCCTCTTTTCTCCGAAAACTGTTGACTTTTCCTTAAACGAAATGATCAAGCTTGCCTTGCAGTCAGTTTTAAAATCTTCACGCCATGTCGTGTTAGCCTCTGTCATTCTGTCAGCCTCTACTCTCTAGGTACATAAACCGTCGTTTTCTGGGCTATTGGATCTCGGGCACGCATCTCTTCTTCCTGCGCCGCTGACATTTGACATCCTTCTTATTCTATCACACTCTTTCGAGCACAGCCTACTCTCACAATCATGTTACTCTCTCGTACTTTCTCCAACGTTCTCGTCTTTACTATACTAGCTCTCTGTTCGGACGTCTTTCCAAGCCTGCTTATGTTTCGCGCAAGGCTGGCGACGTTTCCTCTGGCGACAACCTCTCACCGTCTCGGGTTCTCAAACAGTTCGACATCCGACAGACCAAACCAACTTCCAGCAAGAAGGGCGTCGCTGTTCCGAGCAAGGTGGCTAGCACTGACGATGCCTCGGACGATTCTGCGGAAGAGGAACACGACAAGTCGGCAAGCAAACACCATCACTGGGACGGCCATCGTCCAAAAGGTAAACATCACTGGGAGGGTCAAGGCTCTTCAGGTCACCGGGGAGGCGAACATCGTCCCGAACACCATCAGGGCGGACTTGACGCGGAGCATCACCAGGACGGAAAGGACTCTGGTCACCATTGGGACGGACACCATTCTGGCCACCACTGGGATGGACACGATGAAGAACAACACCACCAGGGCGAGCAAGACTCCTCTGAGCACCTTCCTGAAGGACACGACGCAGAGCACCACCAGGATGCACACGACTCCGAGCAACACCCTGACGTGCAGGCCTCCGAACACCCTCAGGATGGCCCCAAGCCAGAGAATCACAAGGATGAAAAGGACTCGGCACCCCACAAGGATGGAGGATATTCCAAGGATCAACGCCCAGACAAGCACAGCGACGAAACGCGCAACGACTCTCCTGACCGCTTCAACCCACTCTCTGGCGTTGCCCCTCCTCCCCACATACCAGTTCCTTCCCGTGATCCCAACAATCGTCCCCATCCTGAGCCTCACCGTCATCCAAACCTCGCCAATGTCGTCCTTGCTGCGGGTGACCCTCCCCGCAACCCTGCTGCCAACCCCGCCATTGTCGCAGTCACTGGCATCGTTCCTCCATCCTTCATGAGGCCTCCACCAAGGACTGCACCTCCTCCAGGTCCTCCTCCCGCACGCGCTCACGCCTATCCTGATCCCGCCTTCGTCCGCATGGGGCGCGTCGGCCTCGACCTCCTCCCTTTCCCTCTCCTTCCGCCTCCACCCCCTTCCAAGGTACCTGAGCCGGTGCACCATGAAGAGCAGCATGCTCCCCGTCCTGAGGAGAAGAAGCCCGAAGAGAAGAAGAAGCTTGAGGAGAAGAAACCCGTTGAGGAGAAGCCTGAGGAGAAGAAGCCCGTGGAGAAGAAATCTGAGGAGAAGAAGCCTGTGGAGAAGAAAGTGGAGGAAAAGAAGAAGCCAGAGGAGAAGAAGGCAGCGCCCGCCAAGGTGGACTCCTCTCGTCCTGAAGAGAAGAAGCCCACGTCGACCAAAGCACCCGCCCCTAAGGTCACCGCCGTCGCCACTCCCTCCCACACCACTTCCCCTTCGCCAAAGCAAACTGAGGCTTCCAAAGCTCCGGCTAAGGACACCAATAAAGGTGCGCCTGCGCCTGTGCCTGTGCCTGCGCCTAAGCCGGCCGACAAGAAGGCCGACGAGAAGAAAGTCGAACCCAAGAAGGCCGACAAGCCTACGCCTACGCCTGCTCCCACTCAGAAAGAACCCGTTCGCAAGGACGATGGCAAAACCGACACGCGCAAGGTCGTCCCTCAAAAAGCATACCACGAACAGCACGAAGAAGAGAGGCCCGCATCCGCAGGTATCGACATCCGTCTACCTTTCCCTCCCTTCCTTACTGGCCCCCGTCCTGCCCCTCCTATGGACAGGCCTGACGACCGTCGCCCGGATCCTTATGGGTATGACTACGACAGGTTCCCGCTGTCTCCCTTTGGCGGTATGGATTATCCTCCTCGTTATCGCGATTATCACAGTGATGGGCCGAACCATGTCGAGCACCAGGGTGAGGAGAAGACAGCTTGAGTCCGAGTCTGTAGATACGCTGTGGTGGCCTCGTTTCTTCAGTCTCAACTTTCAGTCTTTTTTTTTCCATCCATTTCGTTTTGTACCTCACCCTACACCTTCGCCTTCTGACTTCATTTTCTCTACATGACTTCACTTGTAGATTATAGATATTCCCTTTTTTTGTTCACTTCTTACCTTGTCTTGTTCACCGACTGACTACATTTTAACAACAATGTGTAGATGTTCAAATCAATTAAATATATCCATGCACATTACCATAACTCGAGGCCAAATCTAAGATTTATATAGAAATGAAACTCACTCTTCATTAATTCTCTTGACGACGTTGATGCTCGGTGCAGGAATCCCCGGAGATAACTAATAGCATATATAAGTCGCCTATACACCCTCCGTCGCAGTGATGGAGCCGCAGTGATCCTGGGATCTGGAATGAACTTCACTCACTGCCTTGCACTCAAGACAAAATAACCAGCGGCTCAAATAGTGCGAACCCCTCAACTCGTTATTCACAGGGAGGCTCGTCTAGGCCCTGTTTATGTTAGCAGGCATCGACGTCAAAGCACAATTAAGCGTTAACGTTAAAGCTTAACATCAGCCTTTTGCACTAAAAAAAGCGTATTTACGCAACTTGCGTTCCCAAGTTTCACATCGCGCAGTCGTATGAAACGTAGACCGTCACACACTGACTCCCCCGAGCACTCCACCCTTGGCATTCCATCAAGAATATGAAATCATTATAAAAGAGTTTCCGATTAAAAGATCAATTATGATCCGAGGATGATCACCAATGCTTTATCATCAAAAAGAAAATTGAGAGAGGTAGAGAGTCGAAGAGAAAAAGAGAGAAAATTATCCGTCCCCGTCAAGAACAAAGTCTAGATGACACACACACTCATACGACCAGGACACAAAAATGAGGGAGAAGCCACTTATTAACCAAGAACCAATCATAAACAGGTAGGTCGTGAAGAGAAAAAGAAAATATCAAGTTTGTGTTAACTAACAGCAGAGAAGAATAGAGACAAGAGATCACTAAAAGAGGTAGGGAAAAGACAAAAATAGGAAAATGTTGGATATATAACCAGGAGGGTCGTGGCGTAAAGAGTTTGAACGTTGAATTCGTGAGTGGCAAGCATAATGCAGGAAGGGTCGGGGTGCAAAAAAATAGTCCTGAGGTGTCGTGTTCAGAGGATGAGACACATCTTTTTCCTGTTCTTCAGACAGGGGGCTCAAGAGCAGCCACAATAGCCTGATTAAATGAATGCAATAAGTAAGAAACTATAATTCCGAGGGCAGAAGCGGCGATAGGGAATGGGATGAAAAAAAAGAACACTCACCTCATCGAACACGTTCTTGAGACCCTTCTGCGTCAGTGCCGAACATTCTACGTATTTGACAGCGCCAAGCTCCCTAGCAAGCCTCTCGCCCTGCTCACTTGTGACCGGTCTCTGCTTCTGCCGTGCAGCTTCTCTATTACCTGAGCATCATCCCTCAAATCAACCTGTGTTCCGACGATAAGGCAAGGCACACCAGGACAATGGTGATGCACTTCTGGGAACCACTTCTCCTTGACGTTCTCAAAGGAAGCTGGCGAAGTCACACTGAAACAGACTAGGAACACGTCTGTTTGAGGGTAGGACAATGGACGCAGACGGTCGTAATCCTCCTGACCTGTGCGTTAATTGTTAGAAAACAAGTTTGCGCTGCAGTTCTTTTGCATTTCTGCTGTCGAAGAACGAAAAAAGTTGCGAGAACGCACCGGCTGTATCGAAAAGACCTAACGTATACGGATCTTCGCCAATCATCACGGTGACCGCATAGTTATCAAACACCTAAGGGGAAAGATAACGTTCAAGTATCCTCTCCGCTTTGCAAGAAAAGGGAGGGAAAAAAAGCGACACATACAGTTGGGACGTATTCACTAGGGAACTTGTTCGTGGTATAAGAAATCAGCAAACACGTCTAGAGAAACGAAATGCGATGCTTGTCAGTTCCAGCATGAAGAGATTAAGGACGGGAGGGTGTTCTGATTGATGTACCTTTCCAACAGCTCCATCTCCAACGACCACACACTTGATTGTCTGCATACTGATAAATGTCTAAAGGGTTGTTTGACAAGAGTCTGGAAGGGACAAGAAGGTCAGCACAGAGCGCTAGGGGACCCCTCTTGATGGCTGCTTATCGGCCGTCGACCCATGCGGCGTGGCAACAGAGCCTCGTGGCTGTGTCTCATGGTCTGGGGGGAGAAGGCAAGGCAAGGGGGCAAGTGAAGATGTGACTGACCGATCTGCCGAGGGATGTTGGAAGGGACAAAGAAATAAACACAGAGTGAAGCGGTTGTGACCGAAAAGCAACGAGTCGTCTGACTGGACTGCGAGAGGACGGCGTGCAGCTGACTTGGAGAATGTTCTGAACTGTGGGGAAAAGGAGGAAGAAATGAGACCTAAGTGGGGGGTAAAATGAGCACAGCGGGTGAATTGGGGGAGAAGAAAGGGCAGACAGGAGAGACGGGGAGAGAGGCACGCTTTGAGGGGAAATGGGCTGAGATGGGACTGTCGCTGACCGTCGTTGCAACCACTTGATCGCAGGGAGTAAACCAGCACGGCCCTGTCCGTGGCATATTCACAAATACCCGCAAATACCATCAGTCACTAATTAGACTCCACATTTACAGATGGATAGTTATGTACACAAAAACATCGACAACAATCAAAAAATCCCAAAAAATTTCAAACGAAATCAAAACGCGATCACCGTCACGAGCCCATTTTTTGTCGCTTTCGCTGTGACTCGTCCCCTGTTCACCCTGCGTCAGCAAACTGCCAGTTATGATGCGCAAGACAGACTACGCACCGTTGCTATTGCTCGTCGCAGCTGCCACAGGTTGAGGCCACCAAAATAACTGTCCGCGCTTCGTGCCCGTGACCATCATACCCTCCAGCCCCGCTCGACCGTCAAACGTCTGCAATGCACAGTAAGCCACGCAGATTTTCAGCGGATTTTAACCAAGGATCATCACTCACGGCTGCCGCTTGTACGCTATCATCTGTAGATAGACAAATGACCGTTAGCCATCCAACAACCCAGAGGAGAACCGTGGAAAGGGCTCCCTTTTCAGGATCAGCCATTGCCACTTCTGCTTACCGTCAGGATGTTTGAGCCCGTACACAATTATCCCTTTCTTCCTGTCCCACACGAGCGCGCACCCGTTGACTGTTCCGTATAAAACTGCTTGACCCCTCGTGGCGAACACGGCAGAGAACCGATTCGGAGTCAAAGTCTGCAATTTCTCGCTTGTATACGTCTTCTCGACAGACGCTGTTTCATTCGGTCTCAGAGTGACCAAGGACGCCTTGCCTCCAGCCTGAGAGATCAATAAATATTGTCCGGAAGGATGAACTTCGATCGACGTGCTGCGTTGCAATTGTAAATTGTCAGAAGACGAGTAACAAAGGAAAAGAAGGATACTTACATCGCCATCGTGGAAAGGAAACTGTGCACTCTTAGAGTCCCACTTGGCAATTCACAATACCATCTATGTCCAGATCAGCAGCTGGCTTTTTATATACCGAAAGACGAGCAACAAAACACTTACACAACGCCATCCTTACAACCGCCAACGAGCGCCTTTCCTTCCTGGACAAATTGAATAGCAGTGACCCCAGATCGTGCAATATCTCTCTCAGACCGCAATTCACCTACAAAGACAAAGAAATGCGATATAGTCCAATGAAGACACTAAAGCGAGAACAATAATCACCTTTTCTCAAACGCCACACTCTGACTCCAGTAGGTATGATGACAGCAATATAGTCCTTCGCGTACACCATTTGAGGGACAACATCATTCTCCGTGAAGGCCAGCTCCGTGATCCTTTGTAATTTTGCGTATGCCCATGCTTTGCCCTGAGTTTTTGTCGGAGTAGTCAATCTCAAATAGAGTAGGAAAGATACTAAAAAACTCACATTCCGTGTCCAAGTACAAAGCATACCGTCTCCTGTTAACACCAGCACCGCTCCATCCCCTTCCATCCAACATATAGAAATAATAGGCGCATTGTGGGCTAATCTCACAAGCTCGAGGTGAGGCTTCTTATTCGAGAGTATTCTGAGCGTTCGATCAGTGCCTATACCAACCATAACAAGTCAGCAAACGGAAACAGAGTGAACGGTGACCAGCCAACTTGAACTAGAAAACGTTTACTTACACGTAACTGCAATGTAGTTTCCGTTTGAGCTACACGCAATCTTCTGCACCCCCGCGCCAGTGTCTCCTTTCAACGTACAATAAGAACTGGGCGAAGTTGGCGGCCAATCTGTCCTTCCTTGCGGCAGCCTCGCTTCAGAGGAAGAAGACGAAGAATCCTCTGGAGTTCGCTCGCTTCTGCCTGAAGCTGAAGGGCGATACGACGAACCAGTGAGTTGCGGTAATGGCGGCTTGGGTGGCAGGGGATGTTTGAGAGGCTGCGGGATTGAGGACTTGAGATTGGATAACGAGGATGATCCAGCGAGTTTGTTTGGAGACGAGGATGAAGAAAGTTGAGAACTAGTTGAAGATGTCGCAGGCTGGGGGGGTTGTGAATTCGCAGCGGTGGCAGTGGCGTATAAGTCTTTCACTTTCTTAGCAGGTCCTCCGACCCGTTCGTCTTCTGCACCTTCCAATAATGAATCAAGAGATCGCTTCAACGGCCTGCTAGGCACAGGAGAGACCGGGCTAGGAACTTCCTTCGCTGCCGCTACTGCGGACTGTGTTGGTGCTTCACTGACAGCGCCCGTCTTTTGGTCGTCGACGCTTGATATGCGCTTCCATTTGCCCCCAGCGTTCGCGGCGGGCTGTGGCGGCAAGGGTGGCGGAGGATCCGATTCAGGAGGCGGTGGAGGCGGTGGCGACGGCGAGGCATAGGGTATAAGAGAAGATAATGCGGCTGGAGCTGGAGTACTAGGCACAACGGGCGAAACTGAAGACGCCAGAGAAGTCAATGAAGACGAGCTCGTCGAGGCTGAAAGACTGCCGTTGTTATTCGACGACGACGGTGCGGCGTTCGAGCTGGATCCCGAGTTCCTCGCTGCAGACCATTTGGCTCCGACTACAAGAGGCTTCTTGGGCGCGCTCGTGGTCGAGGTCGAAGAAAGCAGCGACCGAGGTGCTGTCGGTGCCGCTTTCTGATGGACGTGGGAAGGCCTAATTCCCAGTGGGTTCGAAGAAGAGACAGATGAGATATACACAAGCTGTTTGGGATCGGGAGGAGGGGATGAACTTCGGAACTGATGAGCAGATGTGGATGTCCTCATGGAGATGGGTGTGGGCAGATAGTCTTGACCTGGCGCAGGCGCAGACGCTTTCCCCTTGGCCCTATCACTCATATAAGGTGTTCCTCTCATAGCGCGGGGCATAATGGGTGTCGGCTTCGCAACAGGGGTGGAAGTGACATTAGGATTATGCACTGCTAAAGGTTTTTCCGCTTCCTATCAAGGACACGTACAATTCAGAATCAGTGCAATGCTATAAAATAGGAAACGCACCACAACTAGCTCCTTCTTGACAGATAAGTCTTGAGTCGGCGCAGGTTGCTTTGTAGCTACTTCCACAATTCCCGATCGTTCCTTCGCTTTCGACGAATCTGAAGGAACTGCTTGCTGAGTTGGTGCCGGGCTACTAAGGCGGAAGCGAAAGGCCACTTACCATTCTCTTGAGGAGTTGCACGGGGTGGGGGGCTTAGACACCTCTGTGGCGAGGCCTCTGACAGTTTCTTCGCTTCTAATGAGTCTGATGAATCTATTTGTAAAGAGTCTGAGCAATGCTAATAGGATAAGAGAATTTCTACTGACCATCCTCTTGGGGAGGAGGACCTTGATGAGGTGGAGAAGGAGGCGCTGCTGGAGGGCTTAAAGAGCGAGGGGGAGAGATAGGTTGTACCTCTGGAGGTGGTACTTTCCGAGGTAGATGAAGTATCTCTGCCTCGACAGGCGGGGTGGGATTTTGTGAAGCCTCAGATGAAGCGGGGGGGATCTGTGGTGGCACATCTAAAGGCGGGGTAGAGAGGCGCTCATTTGGTTGGGTATCAAAAACGGGAATGATACGTTGTTCCTCCAGTAAGGGAAGTTCCTTGAATGCGGGAGAACAGGACGCTGAACCTGCAGCGCTGCTCAATTCCATAGGAGAGAGGCTGCGCTCTTCACGAGAGAACTGAGATGATATCAGCGTCGTATCAGGTATAAATAACAACCATAGTCACCGCATCTGTTTCTTCACCCTCCAAGGGTGCAAGGTCTTCTGAATTAGGTTCCAGGGTGTGGTCTGCCGAAACAGGTGAGGGTAACTGCATTGGGGATTTTTCCTCATGTACGGGAGTAGATGTCAAATCTGAAGGGGCGGTTATAGACTTTAAGGAGATAGGAACAGTAGTTTGTATAACGTCTGTCTGAACTGCGGCGCTGCTGTAAACTCGCGACGTCGATGCGCCTAATGGGTATCCAACGAATCCAAGAGACGAGGAGGGTTCTCCTACAAGAATTAATGAAGTTGGGTCTTTACCATTGATTAAAGAGATGCTAGACTTACCTCTAATAAAACTTTGGTAGGTTTTCTTCCTGGTATAACTCTTGCGCATCTTGGGCGGCAAGCTCTCGATTTCTATCCTCTTCCTCTTCAGTCCGCGGTGATGACCTTCCTCCTCCTCATGTTCTTCGTCGTTCTCGCCATGTACATCAGCAAGGTCCGCTTCGATCAAAAAGGTGTTCTCCTCAGAAAGGAGGGTCTTGCCGTCGCGATCTGTCGGCGACGCCACAGCAAAGAATAACGGCTGCCCTTTGTTGGCGCTGAACTTCTTTCCAGCGATGAAACTGAAGCGCGCCACTCCAGGAGCAAGGTCATCGAGGTCATCGTTGCCCTTTGGAAAATCACGCTTTATTACAACGTGAGGCTTTGGTGTCGGGCCTTGTGGCACAAGGCGTAAGCGACCCTTGACGCCGAGGAGGGTGGCAAGCGCGTTCAGAGATGGATTTGCTGCAGCTTCTGGCGAACTGGACCTGTCCATGTAGTCTGTGGGCGACACAGGCGGCCGGATGGTGATGATATGAGTGTAAGGGGTGGGTGGAGGTAGCAGAAGATGTTAAAGAGTCCCCAAATTAGCCTCCGGGTTCTCCTGCGAGTCACGTGCCATACCCAGCCTTGCGGAATGGTGAACGCTGCCCCGCCATCCCATCCAAGTACAGTTCTGATAAAAAACAATATAAATATTAAGTATTATAGCATTCCTCGCTATCCTTGGGCTTCCCACCAGACAGGATGACTCCCTCGGGTGGGAGTGGTCCTGGTCATAATTCTGCCATGTGTATTTCGCCCTTCCTGATCCCAGGGTCATGGTATAAGGGATGGAAACTTCATCCCCGGTTAGCGACGTAAGTACCCTAGAGAAGCCAAGATCCATTTGTTTCTCCCAGGAACAAGAGCAGCGGGAAAGCCTGTCGCATTACTATAAGCGCGCGTGCGCGGGATCAATTTAGCTGGCGAGTGCGCGTCTCGTCACGCGTGACACATTGTGGCGCTCCGTATTGACCCCGAACCTCGACGTTGGCTTGTCGACATGACGAGGATTGACACTCACATCCTCATCTGCTGTGCCCTTCCATTCCCCAAATCTATGTTTTATCCAACTGTTCCCCCGGTGGCCCCTCTTCAGAATAGAGATTCCTGCATTTCTTTCACCCCATTTTCTCATGGCACTCGGGGGAGTCACCGGACTGCTCGCGATGTTCTGCCGCTGAACAATGGACGGGCAAAGGGCCGTTATCACTGGTGGGAAAGCTTTTGTGAGTCATGAACTATAATCTTGTCCCTGCAGGCGGAGCTCATTCTCTGATCAGTGTGTGAACATCTTCAAACCGCACTTCCATGAAGAAGGCACGCAAGGCTGCCGGGGACACCGTGACCGAACACAAGCGCCCTGCGAAACGACCCAAAACACCTTCGACCAAGAGCAAGAACGATTGAATTGTCCGCTCCGGCGGTGCCCCTGCAGTTGGCGCATTGAAGGGCTTCCTTGACATGCCACTCGACATCGTGTTTGAGGTGAACAATTATCTCGGCTAGAGCTACTCTCATCTTTGACCATCGATCGTTCAGACTTTCGGTCATCTGCATCCTCTTGATCTCCTTCATATCGCATGGACATCAAAAGGCCTACGAAAGATCGTCATGAGCCGGTCCTCGGCCACGATCTGGCGTCGATCTCTATCTACTGTGGAAAAATTGCCTGACTGCCTCGTTGGTATGAACGAACCTCAGTACGCCCGTCTCATGTTTGATGAAATATGTCATGTGTGTGGCTCGCTATTTTACTCCAAGGTTTATGTCTAATTAAACTGCTTTGGTGTCAGTTTTGTGATGCAGGGAATGCGAAACATGTAATTTTTCTTGCCCGTTTACGGTGCTGCAAGGCATGCGGCTTGGAGAAGTACGTAAATCACTAGCTCTTAGGGTACTTGCTACATTAATGTCATATGCAGATTTGAATCGCTGTCAGGTCTCCCGGAGGACGTAGCCCGTCCCGTATTCTCGATAACGCCCTATACCCGGATCGACTGGGCGAGAGGTTTGCATGTTTTTCTGGCACGCCCGGTGCTCAGGTGCTAAGGTCGATACTTTTTTTATCAGGCTATATGGGAGGAGTAAAATATTATTATATTAAAGAGATGCACAGGTTACAAGCGGAGTATTGCCGAATTAGGCATCCCACCTTGAAGAGCGCATGGGTGTCAATGAAGGAACAAGACTTCAGAGCCATGGAAAAGGTTCGTCTGCCTCTTACTGTGATCCGCGATGTAATGACGTGGTGTCCTTCAAAAGGCACTTCCAGCGTACAACAAATTTTTGAACAGTTTAATGCAAATTTCTGGTCTCCCAAAGAGGGCAGTGTAGGGTCTTGAATAAATAGGATTTCCGTTTTGGCATCGACGCGCACGAAACTTGCGCACTTTAAGGTGCTAATTAATTAGACGGGACGAATCTCATCCCGAGTCGTTGTATCCAGGAAACTTCAGAAGGCGACCTTGCATCCACATCCCTGTGTAATTAAAAGGTCTTCTGTTGACTTTTTGTATCCTTTCCTTCGTCTTAACTAATCCTTGCTTTTTACATAGATCGGAACCGTATTTTTTTTTTGCTTCGCATACCGACGCGTAACAAAAACTGTTTCCACTCAAATATATCTTTCTCTTCGAGATGCCCAGAGCAAAGAACGACGCGTAGCATCATAAACGCGTCAATATTGCTCACGTGACCGTGAATTGATGCTTCGCTAAGCGCTTCAACCTGCTTCGACTTTCGCGGCTGAACCTAAGCTGAACTCCTTGAATAGTTGTTGCTCAATGCCCACACTTTTACTTTACGTGCAGCATGGTACAGAATGTATATCGTTTGCGGGGCGTATGCCTCAACGCTTTCTAAGGAACAATGTGAGTTGGACCGCTCACTTGATTCTTGATAGTAAATACCATGAATGCTTCTTTCTACATGGCATGTTATATGTCTGGAATTAGTAATTAAGGAGGTATGAAAAGTGTAGGTTTATAGTGGATAAGGTGTGTGCCCTTCTTTTTCAGCACCGCCACGCCCTCATCATTCCTCCAGCTGTTGCGATCGCTTCCTTCCTCAATGCCAACTCCTAGGATGGCTGATGCCTCGAATCATCGCTTCGGACTAATTGAAATGCATTAGGTCTTACATACAGTACATGGAGCCTATGAATGTTATCCGAGTCTGAAGACCCTGACGACAGTCAACGTCGATATTTTCAGCCTTTTCAGATCTTACAAAGCCCGCTGGTCCGCGAATCTATATATCGGGATCTCGTTGCTCTACTTACAAGTTCCTGCATATTGACGTTATCTCGTTCACAATTTGGTCTCAATTATTTACCTGTTAGTCGACTATGATCTGCATGCAGCGTTGTGCGAAGAGTGCGATGCTTCGAAAAATTGAATCTATTTTAATGTTCTGCTTATGATCCGTATGTAAATGATTTGTATAAATTCTTTTTAGTTCTGAGGAAGATCTATCTCAGGGACACTGTGTTGCCACTGAACACCCGAAAACTTGGCAGCTTCCATGGACAACTGCCTTACAGCCTGAATCTCCTCTAGCGATGCGCCGCTCCTTCTGGCACCATCAAGATGCCATGCAATCTGTTGAGGTGTATCGCCTGCGATCAAGGCTGCAACGAGCATATACGAAGTTTCAAGAGCAGATAACGTCTCGACATGTCCATAAACAACGCCATATCCAATAGTCTTTGAGAACCACCCTATGCAAAAGAACATGTAATGCTCATAATTCCGATAATGCGACCAAGAAGACTTGACTCACCCATGTCTGGATAAATCGAATTGAGTAGGCCTTGAACTGAACCGGCCTTCTCACCATACACGGACTGAAATAAGTTATTACCGATATTTGAGTATTCAGCCAGGGAGATATGCGTATCTCTGATGTATTCAGATTGAAAGGTCAGTTTGTTTGAGCTTAAGCATCGAAGACAGCATTGCAGACCTTTGAATATTGGTTTCCTTAAGCTCTTCAGGCATCACGTCGTGTAAGGCTTTCAATGCGTTGATCGCCTGTTGTCGAAAAGTCAGAAAGAAGAGTTCCTCTTTATCTTGTGGATCATGATGACCTTAGGATATCCGCTTATCAGTCCAGACTTGAAGAGAGCTTCACGCAATTTCTGCGCCAACAGTTTCTCCTCAGCCACGGCAGCTCCGTGATTACTTCCATTCCGCCTGAGATCTTCCAGGACGTGTTCAAAGACGCGGGGAACCCCTTCCGGCCTGTTACTTGCGCTGAAAGTTACAGCAGCGACAATATACCAAGGATTTCGGAGGACTAGAGGAGTATTGTTTGATAAAACGCCTTCAGTACGGATCGCCTGGTCCTCACAAGAAGTTCACGAACTTGAAGATTCCGTAGATGCGCTCAGTCCCGTTGTGCGACTGGCGTTTTCAGGGAAAAGCGCCTTCAGAGTGTTCAGGAAACTGGACGACACGCGAAAGGGTGCAGACATGACTAGGATCCAGGCGAATGAAGAGAAGACGTCTGGAAGCTGTGCGATGTATTACGCAGAAGATTAGATGTTGAGGAATGCTCAATGACCAAGGTCCACACGTTGCTAGTGAATCAGGAAGCAGATTGACAGGCAATTTGATGAGGCGCAATTCGGACACTTATTACGGAACAGCACGTCATCGTTGAAAATTAAAAAGGTCCATCAACAGTGTCAGAGCGAGGTCAAAACGTAGTACCAAAAGAAATTAGAATGAATACAAACAGAAAAACTACAGATGGGGCCAAACTTCGGACGAAGATTCAGATCATTTACCTTGCCAAGCGAACTTGAAGGTACAGCACCTGAAATGTTGACTGACCATAGGAAGCTAATGCAAGATTAGGTTTCTACAATCAGTCAACACATCGATCCTGTATAGGACTGGACCTTCAGTTCACTACTTTGTCTTCAACTTGCACGAGGATTCCAGTGACTTCATCTTCATCTTCACCATCTGACGGATCTCCAACAGCTGAATCAATAGACAGCTTCGAGAAGCCTTTATTGACATCAGCAGTCGACACAACGTCCATAACGCTTGCACAATTGCATAGGCACGAAAGCGACTTGTCCGATTCTGAGTCCTTGAGAATTGCTAGGGCCCGTTCTGCTGCAACAAATTTGGCCACTTGCGGAGTTGCCGAAATAATGGGTCCAACAATCAAGTTTCCATGGACTATAGCGACGACACCTTCCAGTCCATGCGGATCTGTCTCTTTGACCCGTTTCCTGTGGAGGCATCAGATATACACCTCGAATATTTAGCAAAAAAAAAGTGCTGAGATCAAAAACGTACTCAAAGTGCAAAGACCTACACCCTGAACCTGCCAACCATTCAGTGAGTTCTGACACTGGGTCTTTCTGCACTGCTGGAGAAAGGGCTTCAAGAACATCATCCATGACATATTCCACGACAGCAGCTGTCTTCTCGTAATCATACCCGGAATCAACTAAGACTGCTCCTATGATACTCTCGAAAACATCACTGAGAGCCTTTGGAGGGTCATATTTCCATGAGGCTTTCACAACTTCTTTGCCAGAAAGACCTTCGAACAATGGCACATAAACATTGAGAGCCTGACTGAGAGCCATGCTGTTAACCAGCATCATCTTGTGCAGACCAAGGCGTTTGACCGTCAGGTAAGCTAGAGTCGGTGAGCATATCGCTCTTGCGCGAGAAAGTGATAATTGATGTGACGTCGCGTGTGGAAATTTGTCGAACAGATATTTCATAACAACTAATTCAATGATTGCTGAAAGATCATTAGCTTCAATCTCGTCTCGAAACAAGGAAATACAAACCGTCTCCCAGAAACTCCAGTCGCTGGTAGGAAGGAACTTCAGAATTAGTAAAAGAAGGATGTGTCAAGCTTTCCAACACAAGATGATTATAATGGAAGATGTATCCAAGGGCCTCCTCGAGGCCGGTAAAAAGGCTGGTAATGGGTGCTGGGTTATATATTTGACTATACCGCATGAACCAAGGTATAGAGCCTCCAAATTCGAGGCCTAAAGCAGTACCAGTGTACAAAGCCAGTGAAACACCACCAGCTACAAAACTGGCACCGAGCAAAGCTTCCATACAATCCTGTAAGCTGCGCCGAGGGTATTGACGCGAGATAGACCTGGTGTCTGGACCAGCACCTTCAGAGGAACCAGTGACAGAAAGGATATACCGCCAGCCACGTCGGATGCTGGGTATCTCTGTATTAACATAGCGCTCCAAACCGAGGTCGAGAGCCCTGCGGAGTAGGTATTTGTTGCTGACGTGGAGTTGTCTAAGCGCCGTCAACTGGCCTTCATGTCGATTAGGATATTGGTTGAGGAGATGAATAGTCGTGCAGAGTTGAAGAACAGCATCTCCAAGTGTTTCCAGACGCTGATTATTGAAGGGCATTGAGGCTGAGGGGATGGTAAATGATTCAATCATCAGACTGGTTGGGATCGATGGCAGCTTTAATTCATGACGAGCACACGAAGCCCTATAGACATTGGTGATTCGGTGGCAAAGGACCGGCATAATTTCATAGGCTCGACGAACAGAATAAGACATTGGAAACCAGGGAGATGACTTCTGAGGCAAAAATCGGTTACTAGTCACCGAAAGTACAGTATCCGTAGGTTCTGAGTTGGTGTCCAAGGAATATGTGCCCATGTTTGAACGAAGGAGTGGTGTAACTTCGAGAATAGCTCCGTCGGTTGGAACTACCCATTTACGGTTCATGGGCCACACCTCGACCCAATGATCAAAATATGTCTGTCCTGTACTGTCAAGGGATCCTGATAAACGATGTGACATGGGGGTCAATTCAGGTCGAATGCTTCGTAAGAGGAAGGCCCTGTAGTACTGATTTTTTGAAAGAACGATAAGTTTATTGCAGTGTTCTTCCGATATCCCACTCCAATCATCGATACCCCGTGGGTTAGCCAGGAGAACCTGAATAGCTTCAAAATCTGGCTGGTGATCTGGCGTGATCGGTACCATATATAAACTGAGCGGTCCTGTAATCTTCTTGGCGTTTATGTTGCACCAAATTCCAAGCTTGGTAAATTCTTGCATAGCAGCTCGTTGTTCATGCTCCAGATCTTCATCAAAGCGGAGCAGCTTAGCCGGGAGAGTTTGTACAGGAAAACCACCAATCTTTGTTTCTTCAGGCGCGATCGGAGTACCCGTTACAAGACCAGCGGCAGCCTCGCTATCAATGACAATGGTGTGAAGCCAAAGCTTCTCACCGATACACCAGGGATCACGAACATCAATTGTCATCATTTGAGGGATAATCTGAGATATCTTCCCAGCAGAATATTTCACGACTTCTTCGCCTTCGTCTTTGGAAGTTGGAAGGAGATACTCATCAAAAACGTCTAATTCCCGCAAACGCTTCACTGCTTTGAATGCAGCGGCTCGCTTGGCTTCTTTCTTCGACCGTCTAATAGGACCTGTGAAGTTAAGTTCTGCGGCAGATACCGGCAAAACACGTGGGAGATGGACTGTAGCTTCAAAGTCGCCTGTGTACTTGGGTTTATGAACTTGGGTGAAAGCATCCCGAGGAATGAGGGAGCAAAGGTGATTCAGAAGGCTGAGAGAGTTGTCGTACGTGAGAGTTGCTCCAGTAGATGGTACCAAGTAACGTTCACGTGCCAGAAGGTCGGTGGGGTCAGTCTCTTCGTCGCTATCCGTCTGGTCACCATCGCTTTCCTTATCATCGACAGCCATGTGTCGAGTTCGATAGACATGTTTAACTTCGGGTTCTTTCGTCTTGAGATCATGATATTTTTTGAGCTGTGCATTATCGTCTTGCTGCACCATGATGATAAATGTAGAGTCCGACTTCCTTGCTCGACCACGGGATTGAACATAGCCCACCATATGGTGCAGACCGTCAAATCGGACCACGAGGTCGCACTCCTAAATAGAACGAACGAAAAAAAAAATTCAATCAAGAAAGTAAGTTGCAAGAAATAAACAATCTTGCCTGGAAATCTAGACCTTCTTCAGCTACCGAAGTGGCAATCACTAAGTGGAATGTAAGCTGATGGAAAGTGCAATGAGGGAATGCATAATGGCGTACAGACATTGATCTTTCGATCTCTGAAAAGTTTGACGGGGTCACCATAGTGTTTATTTGTTTGGGTTGACGCGCCTTCGCTGTTCACCCCTTCACCCACAAGGAATGCACAAAAAATGTTGTCTGTCAATTCTGGTATGGCGGGCAGAATCTTGGACAGAGAGGAAGCCACCTGACGTTGTTCGACGAAAATGATACATTGGAATGTAGGAGAGCGACCGAGATACGCAAGCAAAATTTCCACGAGAACTTTGACCTTTGGCGTGCACCAGTCTAGAGGGATTGGTATAGGAACTGTGGTAGATGTAATATCTGTAGGGAAGCAAGAGTGGAACTCAAGGAGAATGTCCATGATCAGATAGAACTCTTGGGGCAATGCCTTGGGCGATGACACAGACGACCAAAGAACGCCTTCCATTCTCGTTTCATCATCATCTTCAAGGAGCTTCCCCTTAGTTTCGGCGATAATTCCCATGATGTGGTGCTGTATTTCGAGATAGAGAAACATGGAGGCACAGTACGGTCCAATGTTGCTCAATGTCACCTGATAACGCAAATCGATGTTGGTCCAGGGAATGTCCAATTGACCCCATGTCCTCTGGTCGATGACCTTGAAGCATTGGTAAATCGTAGGGGATGGGTAGTCATCAAAAGTTTCTGGAGGAGGCGGAAATTCTTTGATGAACTAAAGAGAAAAGAAATCAAATATCTGAGAAATTTCGACATTAGAAGAAAATATCGCCTTACCTCTAGAGCCTTCGGGGAATACACCGCAAGCTCTTCAACGTGTTCACGTACTGCAGTAACCTTGGCATCTAAGTTTGCCTCTAAAACAGTAAGGGACCCAACAGGATCCTTGATGTTCCAGATGGGAGACGCAGTCATTCCAAAGACTTTAGGTCGGGAGACTGTAGGACAGTAACTGTACTCGCGAAGGATAGCATTATAGGGATGATTTTTCCGTGCATGATGACATTCATCAAAGATCATTAGAGCAACTTTCTCCATCGTCCAAAGCGAGTGGGTCAAGATGTTGAGGAAAATCTGGGCTATTTCGCGCCACATTAGAATACCAAAGGCACAAATTTTCAAAAATAAAAATAAAAACCTGTCATAACAATCACATCACAGCTTTCCAAGCGTCTCTTCCATCCAGTCCTATCACTGAGATCTAAATCTTGAGCCCCATGCAATTTGCCGACCTTCAAAGTCGAGTTTCTTTTGATGTATGAATATTGTTGCTCCACAAGAGTGACCTTCGGAACCAAAAAGATGATTGCTTTTTCCTTAGTTTTCTCGAGCGACGCAATCCATTTGATCAGGAGCAGACTGATGAGAGTCTTGCCCGATCCCGTATCTAATGCTGCAATAATATTGCCTTCGAATGAAAGCGATTAGATTCCAGAGATAGACAAATATATATCATAATATGCTTACCCTTTTGCGCTCTGGAAAACACCTCCTCCTGATATTGACGCGGAACGAGTTCTTCCAACTTTGCGGCCTGAAGGACTGCATTAACATTTCCTGAGTCTATGGCCATTATGGTTTAGATCCTAGGCCTGAACGACCGAAATGCAGAAAACTTGGTTGGATAGAGTAGACACTTGAGAGTAAAGGCGACAGTGGTGATTGGTGATAAAGCTTGAGATTCAGAATGGTCCAACTTTCCATATCTGGTGACATCCTTGGGCGTCCATGATGGAGGTTGACAACAGTGCGAACTTGAACTTGAAGCACCACTGAATATCATCACGTGGGAGACCGCGGCGCACAGTCGATTGAGTTCTGGCTGCGGCTCTGGCCAACTAGAGGCTATATATACGATACCAGGACCCATGGGACTTGATTTTCCATCGTTCTCAATCCTCAATTTTATCGGAAAGAAAGGAGCTGCCCAAAGCTGAATCTCGCGCCCTCGATCATATCGTTATCTTATCTCCTTGAACCTGATCATCGACCATGGCTGTGAACCCAGACGAAGATACCGAATTGCAAGTTCTCCTTGTACCACCACCCCAATTTAGTCATGCTAACACAAGTAACGCAGCAATGACGCTCTCCGAAAGCATGGTATTCTCCCGCCGAAAGAAGCCCCTCCGCCGTCTCCATCTCCACCACCATCACCCTCACTGGACGATGTGCTGAACGAATTTTCAACGAAAGAGCTCTTAGAGCTGGGCGAGGATACGAAGGACGACGAAACTGAGCGACTTATTGCTTTACACAGGCAGCAAAGGCTGGCTCAAGAACGGCTAGATCAGTCCCGAGCGCGTTTCGGGGATGTCTATCCTATCAGCAGGGATGGCTATACTCGAGAAGTCACCGAAGCTAGCAAGGTGGATGAATCGGACGATGACAACGAAAAGGGTACTGGTGTAATTGTATTTTTGTATAAAGATGGGTGTGTCTTATTCTATGATCTCTTACAGGATTTCACTGACAAGCAGGCTCGAATAGCATACCAAGAAGTGATCGGGCGTTCCAGCACATCCGTGCATTAGCGAAACGCTATCCACGCACAAAATTTGTCTCCATCGTCGGGGACAAATGCATCCCTGACCTCCCAGATTCCCGAATACCTATGTTCATTGTATACAGGAAAGGTGATGTCCGGCAGCAAATTATCGCCTGGGGTGCTGACCGGGAACGTCGTCAAGAAGGTATTAATTGTCCCATGTCTGTATATATGTTGCAGTAACTTATTGCTTTTACCTTTCCAGAACTTGAGGCGATGTTATTAGTAACAGGCGCTCTCGATCCTCCAGAAGAACATTCTGGGCCGTCTGAGAGAAAGAAGAAGGATGAAGACGACGATGAGCTTGACGACGACGAATTTTTTGCTTCCAGGACAAAGTCGGAAAGTGCCCGTCCTCAAAAGAATATCAGGTCCTCGCAAAGGAAAGGAGCTGACGGCGACTCTGATTTCGAATTCGACATGTAACAGAATTGATCGATCTCGCCTTGTACCCTACTTGTATCATGCTTAATCAGTCTGTTTATTGTCATGATAATAATACTCCTTGCACAGGCAGCTATCGGCCTGTGTAAATGTCCTAGACTGAACGAACCGTTGCGATTTTTAAGAGGGCCGTATGTTGCGGTTGCGATCACTGTGTAGTCAAGAAAGGCCTTTCTCGAAGATATCAAATAAATCACAATATATAACATTGCGCACAATATAAAGGAAGAGACTCGTCGAAAACCCATTAGAAAGAAATCGAGAAAATCATCGTGGCAGTCATGAAGCAATTTGGGACACCAGTATCAGTAGACTTATGTCTCTTCTTCTGCAGTTGAGTCGTGAGGTTGCTCAGCATCTTCTTCAACCTCTTCCTCCTCAGCTGCCTTCTTTCCTTTTTTACCCTTCTCAGCTTTAGCAGGCTTGCTGCCCAGCACAGTGGCATTGATTCTGAATGAAATAAGGAAAGCATCAACACCAGCATACGAGGTAGGTAATGAAACAACTGACGAAAGTATAACCTGTACTTTCTCTTTATGACCTTCCTCGTCTGATTCGCTACCTTGCAACTCCACTGTAATTCGTTTGCTACCTTTCCATCCATAGCTGCCCGTACTGAACGAGGTGGGCACAAGGGTGAGGTTGCCGATGGAACCAACGTCGCTTGCTGTGACGTTCATAATAATTTCCTCTGGTGCCTTTTCTTCATCCTTGCCAGAAGAATTGTCATTATCATTGTCATCTTCTTTAGTGATACTCGGTGGTGTATGGGTGATATTAACATGTAGTGGGAGCGCCCTGGCTGTGAACTCAGCAGCAGAAAGAGTGGGCTGCGACATAAAGAAAGGTTGGAATGGTCAGTCAAGTTCTGAGCCAGAGGGGGAGCGGATGAGGTACCTTCGTTGGCCCCTTCTTCCCCCTATTTTTTGATGAGTCACCAGACTTTGCGGTTCGTGCAACTTTAGCAGCTCTTTCTCCATTGTCGTTGGGTTCGTCGGCTGCGCGTTTAGTTTCTGCAACGGTTCATGACGTTCAGAGTCCGCAATCTGGGGGTCAAGTAAAGCAGCAGAGAGACTTACTACTGGGTGCCATATCAATTATTTGGGTTATTTGGGGCTGGTAATAGTAATGGAGAGATCAAATGCGGGGATTCGCTTCGTTGGTCCAGAATTTATATTGTAACGTTGAGTGCGCCATGACGACCGTGGCCCTTAGGCCCATGACATCACGCGTCGGACTGTGACAATTGGAGGTTTTATAGCTGCCGGAGTCGACGCGTAAAGTCACGTCACAGGTACGCAGTTTCCTCCACACCTTTTTCACCTTTGTCTGCACCTCATGCAAACAAATCATTGCACAAATTATTTCAGCAGGTATTCGCGCGGCGGATGATGTCTTGTTATTCCTAAGCTTCTTGCGGATATTGATGCAGAGAAACATACTATGTAATTACTTACTTCTTGCTCGGACTCCTCGTGAGCGACCGTCGTGAATCGGATTTGGAATCTGAGAGGAAGAGTTTGCGAAGAGCACAGAAGAAACCTCAATAATGAATCCGAATCCATAAATTGTCCGATATCAACTACCGGGCTTTAAATGCAATAGCAATTGTTGATCGGGTCGACCTAGCAAGGCGCAGGAAAGCAGGTTGTCGTAAATGTTCATATCGTAGCATCAAGTCATCTAGAAATATAGGGTAAAGGGGTATAATCTCTAAGATAATATCTATTGAATCTTTTCCTTCGGTGCTGGTTCAGGCAAAAAATCAGCACGTGTCTATAAGTAGAAGTGTTCAACATACCTGAGCTAGGCTGAGGGAACTGTTTCTTCCAGAGACCAAAGTTCTTGGTAGTCCGTCCAACAAATAACGTAGAAAGAATGAAAGCACAGACGGCTCTCGCGCTTTCTGGGTCTAATGGTTTCACGACTTCACTCACCGAAGTCGAACCCAAAGCACCGGAGAGTACGGCATGCAGGTCAGCCCAAAAAGGTTGAGCATGCGTCAAGAGGGCATAGAGGCCTGTGATCACAGGAGCACACCAAAGATCTATAGTGGTCCAACCATATGCTTGAAGTTCTGGTGGGGTCTGGACAGATAATGGAGTTGGGCTTAGGAAGGAGAATAGGTTGGTCATAAAAAATCCGCCGTTAGCAATAAGCTACGCAATCATATCAAATAAGTATGCTGAGAGATGTGGTTAGGGCTCACTAATGAAGATACAAGCAAAGACCAAGGAGAAGATGATATTAAGGGTGAAGGGTTTGCAGTGACGACAGGTGGAATGAGGTTACACAGCAGATATGCACGGGTGAATCCATCAACAATGGCCAGAGGCAACTCTGTCTCTGCAGAGGGAGCCGGAACATTGGGAAGATAATCTACAATAGCTTGGATTAGGGTGTAGAGACCAGGAACGACACCGGAGATCATGAAAGAAGGAGGAATGCCGAGGAAAGGAGCTAATTGACATAAGTCGGTGAATATTGGTCTCGAACACTGAGTTATCTATACACACCAGCAACAGCTTCTCCACCATAAACAACTAACAACGTAGTTGCCGCATTCTTCACGAAGGATGATTGCTCCACATTTCCTGTTCCTTTCTTCGAGACGTGGTTCTTGAGCATTACCTCGCGCAACTGGCGAAGGACGATGCAAAGCCTAAAAGTTGCAACCACGTCGAGAGTGCTGATATTCCAGCCTAGCCAAGTGAAAGGCGCAATGGGCTTCAGAGAATAGGTATAAATCCCCGTTAATGGTGACAACAGTTCTAACATGGTTGTGAGGAAGAGGGGAAGATGGAAGGCTTGACAGCCTGAAATTTGAATAGGGTTTATCAAGGTTTGAACCTTATTTCCTCTCGTCTTCCCCATGTAGTCTGCCACGTCCTGCCACGTCCTATATCCTTCAGAATCATACAACAGTTTATAAGCAAATCATTTTCTTATGTTATAAGGGCACAGTATATCAGCAATTGAAGTCATAGAGATATTGTCAGCAGTTCCACGACGACAGTTAACTTCACGGCTATCTCACAAGTACACAACATAGTTCAATTTGATACCAAGCGCCAACCATTGATTCTACCTCCGGGGAAAATGACGATTCAACACGAGAGTCAGGCGGTGTCACCACGACGTAGCAGATCGTACGCGTTCCTAGCGCTTCAAGGCGCTTCCACTTCTGAAATTCCGTCGGACTCATTTTGGCTCAGCAACCGGTTGGAAAATGACTGCGTGCTGTAAAATCCAGAGCCTAATTAAGTATGGCCACCGGATTTGTAGAATCAGGTTTCGAGTGATCCTCTTCTGACAGGTCACAGAAGACAGGTCGTGACACTGAACAGCGCCAGAGAAAGCAGTACCCTTAGCAGAGAATGGTGCAAACAGGAAACCTTTACCATCTATGCATATCTGACGTTCGAGAGAAAGCTCATGAGCTGGCGACGAGCACTGACATATATCATCTTCATGGGTTGGACTCAACTAAGAGAAAACACCGTCCGTAGATATTGCAAATGAGGCGACAGGCTCGATATGCTTGACCACACAGAAAAATGCTCAAAGGGTTTGGGTTACGTGAAAATGTGAAAATAACATTTGGGAGGAAGAGAAATTTTAAGTCCAACCAACGTGATATAATAAATTACGTTCTTAGTTCAATAACGACGTCTTGGTGTAACGGTTGTAACGGCCGCAAACCGGGAATGTGGGAGTTTGCTTCCAGCGAATCAAGCCATCAGCGCGCTGTTTCAAGGCTATGCCCTCCAGAAAACTTGGTTTCCACAGTTCCTCGCCCTGTAAAGGGTGACTAGGACTTGGAATAATTTGTCCTTGTCGGGCCAGGGAAGCAATTCCGCAACCTGCTGGATTCGCCGAGTTAGTCTTAGGAGATCAGAATAGACCGTCAGTACGCGCAGTGACTCGCGACTTCCGCAAACCTTTTTGCATCCTTTTTCATCCTTTTTTCATCCTTTTTTCTCTTTATTCATTGTGTACAACTGGAAACCCTTGTACCGACTTTCCATTAATATCAACAACACCAAGGCAACGAATGGGTATATATACACGTTAAATAATTATGTGGGTATGTGTATGCATTGGGTCATCACCGACAAATTAAATACTGCCAGTCAACCGGATGTCCTTGATTGATGCTCCTACCCAGACTGTGAAAGCGCCAGAAGGACAAATGTAACTTTGGCTAGTGGTATTCCAAATACTGTAAAGACAAGCAAGATGGTGAGCCCCAGTAAAGATCGGAACGAACAACTCTGACCTCAAATCTCGGATGGTCAGATTCATCGAAACGCTCTGGCTGTCTCCAACGTCCAAAATGACTTCCTCGAACCCTCTGAGCACCCTCTTTGGTTCACCCGCACCATCCGGATATCCAATATACAATTGTGGGTGCTCGGTACCAGCTACTGAGCCTGAATTGGTCACTAAGAATGTGACAGTATAACCGGACGAAGTCAATGACATGAAGAAAGAAGAGTAGGTAAATGTCGTATAGGAGAGCCCGAATCCGAATTCGTAGCGGGGTGTTATGTTGTTAGCGTCCATGTATCGGTAGTCGAGAAGGAGTTTCTCTGCGTAATTGATCTGCAGCATAGGAAGGTATCAGTATCGGTTCACATCAACAAGAAAATGTAATAAAGCCCTGACATCAGGGAATCCAAGGCTGAGATACACAATTGACGTTCCGTACGCGCTCTCGGACTAGGTACCAAAAGGTTAATTAGATAAGTTCAAAAATCAGGTTCGAAATTCGTACATCGGCAATACTGAAAGGTAACCTCCCACTAGGATTAACAGCTCCATAAATCACATCCACGATCGCAGGACCAGTCTGTTCGCCAGGTGCACCAGCATATATAATCGCAGTGACGTTTGGGTGGTCGCTGAAGGTGAGATAAACAGGTCCGACGGAATGGACGACGACGATAGTGTTGCTGCATACTGCAGCTACACCTTCGACTAAGTCTGAACCTGAAAACCAGAGATTGAGATCGTTCCGGTCGCCCATGTTGCCGTCGACGATCGCATATGTTCCAAGTTCTCCGCTCATGCTAAAGTACGGAGAGAAGTCAACATCTTCTCTTTGGTCATTGATTACAGGGCGCAATATGACTTACGCATTGACAAATACAATCGCCATATCCTTCCTAGTAGCAGCCTTGACACCTTCGTTAATGTCATTGGTCAAAGACATCGTAATATTTGTCGAATTCCCAAGAAAAATATTAATTGCAGTAATAGGCGGGACAACGTGCTGCAACGAATTTGACCCAGAACCCCACCCAATATCCATGGTGCCATCATCGCACTGATTTAGACCATCACAGCTCAAGTTGGGCATGAGCGCATCCTGGCCGATAACAGCGATCGTTTCTGCTACACCTTTGATTGCAGGTAAGCCTTTGATAGTGTTGCCCTTGGAGTTGATGATCCTGTTGTTCTTGAGCAGGACAGAAGAAGCAGCCGCGATCTCGCGAACAAGTGCAGTGTGTGCATCCGTTCGGACATTCACGTTTAGGTTGTTGGCCCCAGTGCCGTCAGGCTGCTGAGTGTCGAAACTGAGCGGCGGATAACCCTATTTCCGAGTCAGATCATAATGAGCGAATCGTGGACAGCAGCATTCGAAAAAGAATAAAATTACAGAGTCTTGCCCAAGGTGATACCAAGAAGCTAGAATACGCTCGATCATCTGATCGAACCTATCCGTACTAACTTGGCCGTCATCGACCGCTGTCTTCAGTCCTTGACCAATACCCCCATAAACACCCCCGCCTGGTAAGCCACAGGTAAGTACTAATCATTTTGACCAGAGACTACAACAGAACATACCAATAAGGATATAATCTCCTGGCATCTCCATATCCAGCCCGGCATTAGCATTGTCTGAAGCTGAATCGTGGGTGGCACCCCAGTCGCTGACAACATAGCCTATGAGAAGAGCTCAGTTGATATGCATGAAGAAAGGTGTAAACGGGGAATGTTACGCACCTCTGAAACCATTCGTGCGCAGTATGCCATTAGGTCCAAGGAGATTTGCATTATGGCACGATGAGGTTTCGTTGAACCTATTATACGCGCACATAACAGCTGCGACGTCCGCCTGTAGCGACCATACAACAGTAAGGTCTGCCGACATAATTGAAGAAGTAACATAGTAGGACTTACCTCGATACTCCTCAAGAATGGATAGAAATAAATCTCATGCATCGTCCGGTCATCCAAGTTAGAGCTGAGGCCATACCGCCAGTGTTCTTGGTTATTCGCGAGAAAGTGCTTTGCACAGGCCTGTACACCGACACTTTGGACGCCAGTTATCGTCTCAAATGCACCTTCACCGTTGAGGTAGGGATCCGGACCAAAACTGGGAGGAAAAAGTAGAGGCTTAAATCTTCCTGTGTCCACTAAAGAAGTGGCATTGCGAAGCATACCTTTCCCATGCGCGCCCTGCCTTGGGGTTCCTCATCTTCCAAGACAAAGACGCATTAAAATTTCTGATGTAGCGAAATTGCAATAGGTCAACGTACAATATCCATAGCCGGACCTAAATAGACACTGCGAAATCCTTCGTTAGACGGCCTCAATAAATTGAACGCAACGCATATGCTCACTGGGAACCCTTCCCACGAAACTCCTCACCAAGCGCGACACCTCTAGCTCGCATCAGTCTGCGACTGAAGGTTGCTGCCGTGTTTAACCCAGATGGAAACGCTGTAACGTTCGTCACAAGTCGCAATCCTGCGGGCCCGTCTGACATGCATATCGACGGTACTCCCAAACGTGAAACAGCGGTGGTATCCCCGACACAACGACCTATAGATTACAGCATTTACATGTGAGCAAGCGAGTCCGAAAACAGATTGTATGCGCATCTTTCAACGTGCATAGACGTTGGAAGCATGACTTACGCGCGGGGTTCAGCTGTCCTGTCCCGATGATAACCCCAAGTTTCTCATCCATAGTCATCTGCGCAACTGTACTGTTGGCAAGCGCGTATGCATCTTCCCATGAACCTTCAGAATCAAGTTTCGTCAGCAATGAACAGGGCAGCCACAGATATCGAGATACGCACGAGCAAGAAATCCATGGCATCCAACAGCGAAAAAAATTAAGACAGAGACAGCACTGGGAAGCATAAAGGAGATCTATCAAAGACACACACGAGCTTGTTTCAGGGATGCAGGGATGAAGTTAAACAAAATACATATACATACAATTCCATGTTCATAACAGACCGTTTACGGAATTCTGGCATGCGAAGTTCGGCACCACATGGCCTGCAAGGAAGCGCAACTATGGAACCCAGCAGAGGATTTGAGTTCGCTGTCATTGAAACTGTCATTCGGCCAAGGGAAGACAGCCAAACGACGTCATTCACATGTGTAGACAAATTCTAGGACACCTCGCAGAGAGTTCGAAAGGCGGTCGGAACAAATGCTTGAGATGTTTGTTTTTGGATCCATTCAAGTTCATTCTGCTAAGTAAGTATCATCGGAATGCTTGCGATTGGGCGACATCAAATTGGAAGATTTCCAAGAATCGCAGTCACCGGCGTAGAGGCTCTGCGAACTTCGGGGATTCCTGTTTCCCAAATCAGGGTGCAGAAGAAGGACAAGTCTTAAACAAACTGATACGCGTCATGGGGATCCATGCGTAGGTAGGCACGAGAACAAGCGTAAGAGGCCCTTCCTGCGAAGTTCCCGCGAGAGCAATCCCAAAAGGGTTTATTCCGCCAGAACCGTGACCTCACTCGGCGCACATCGTCCCTTTGAGACGAGTTCGACGACCACGATGGCGCCAACGACTCTTGACAAAATACGAGCTACCGCGCTCCCGGCACTCACAAAAACAGCGCAGTACTCCGCACCGTTCATCACTACCTTCCTGCTGATCCACCTCTCCTCACCTGCGATTGCCAATCTAGGCGGGTCTTCGCTCTCCTCATCAACCATGGTTAGTCCACCCGTAGAGTACTTTCGACTCCAACGGCATATTTTTTAAATCTTCTCTCGAACCGACTGATATTCAATAAATTTCATTAACCTTTTACCGATATCAGCTTCTTGGACGGGAGTACTACCAAACCGCACTCTCAGAACCTTTCCTCGTCCTGGGCCCGATAGCAGTACACGCCTTCTCTGGAATTCTCAAACGCCTCCTTTCGCCTCCCGGCCGACCACCGCGCCGTTTTACCCACCTACTGAGCTTAACAGGCTACGCCGCGTTCCTTTTCTTCCTACCCGTCCACTACCTCACCCATCGCGCATACCCAACTATCAACACCCTAGCAATAGACAACGTCGGGCCTGCAGAGCTCGACTATGAATTTGTAAAGACCGGTTTAAGAAGCTGGCCCGTCCGGAGCTGGTTTTTATATGGAGGTCTCGTCCTCTCCGTCACGCTGCATTTGGTGGACGGAATGACTATCATCTGGAACACTTGGCTCAAGGATTCATTTTCTATATTTTCAAAGCGTCTGCAGACCTGGAGGCGCGAGACCCGGCCAAGGAGGATGCTTTTAGCTCTCGGCTGCATCGCTCTACCCACTATGACAGGTCTATACGCCATTGCAAAGGAGCCAATGATGACTTTTTCGAGTATGGCGCAAAGGTATCATGCTGTATTCCTACACTCCCTCATATACAGGTTATAAAATATCTACACACGAACTTTGTCTATTGTGTATTCGTTACTTGCAATAATTCCACATTACTCTCTAGGTTCGTCAGGTCGTCATCATACATATAGCAATCGTTACTTTTGATTTTAAAGTCATAAATCGTTCAAGGCCGAGATCCACGTGAACGCATACTCATGGTCCTCATTGTAGGGACTACAAGTTGGATCAGCATAGAATCTCACATAGAAAGAAAAAGCAAAGACATACACATCATCAATCCCTTGATATCCTTAACCTTCATATGCTCAATCGACTTCCTCAAGAGCACCACCCTTAGTGTAGACCAAGCTACTAACAAGCATCCAAACGCAACCGGAATCAACCAATACAGAGGTGATAAGTGGAACGAGCCTCCAAACACGACATGCAGAGGCGGTGTGTAGACGATGAACATGCCGAGGCAAGCACCAGCGAGGATACCAACGAAGTTCCACTTATTCGAGACGACACGCTTGCCGAAGGGGTAGGAAAGCCTAGCTTTCACAGCAAATACCTGCATGTCAGACTCGTTAGGGCAAGATTATTATGGGCAGCATAGGATGACTCGTACATTGAAGCACTGCGTGATGAAAATGGAAAGATAGACTATTCCCTGAGCTTGTGCGAGCGCGTCGACTTGCTGATGTGCACTGAGGGTTTGTCCTTTGTAGTTAATAAAGTCGGCGCTGCCATTTGTGAAATATGCTAAAAGAAAGTTAATATCAATAATCTGAGAGGTACAGAGAAGACTTACATCCAGCTTTCTGTGCCCTCTTTAAATCTGACGGCGAGAATCCATTCTTGAAAAAGACTACAAAGTATGCGACTAGTCTGAACAGAAACTTCGTCAACGCCACAAACCACTAGAGAATGGGAAAGGCAAAACATACGAAGCGAGCGTCTCAATCATACCCGCTTCCAAATATGCATAGCTCAACAATTTTCCATCAACAAGGTTCTCATTGTCCGTAGGCTCCAAAACTTCTTCCCAGTATGACCTCCTGAAAGGCGTCTTGAGCTTCGATAGCCAGACCGACCATTTGCTTGGTGGGATGACCTCTAGGCTTTCGGCGTCACGACGCAATGTTTTGGACCGCTTGAGGGCTCGGCGTTTGAGGGCATTGATGGAGCGTTCGTTCACTGGTTTGCGGGGTTTTAAGCGCATCAACCCATCAACAGTTTCTGGCTGATCCCAGGCAAACGATAGCTGTTAACAGGACCGTGAGTTAGGGTAATGCCGACCTTGGAAGGTAACTTACGGCAACGCAGAGCTCGAACCCAAGATCTAAACACATCAAAAGGTGGCGTTCAGTACCTCTGCATAGGGCTAACATGCGATAAGCGTACCGATAACCAAAATGAGAATGGCAGAGATTGGTAATGGAATGGGAACGACGACATCTGTGCGATTCAGGTCAGTTTACTATCATGAATAGGACTGGATTGACACATACAGAGCAGTTGTGGGATGACCTCGGGCGTACTGTGCGAGATTGTGTACTGGATGGAACGTTTCAAGTTGACGAAAATTTGTCGACCTTCAGCAACACCCTCTGCAACGCGAGTAGATCAGGAATTGCGCAAAAACACACAGCAGATGTCACTTACTGACTGTCGAAGCAAAGTTGTCATCTATAGCACCGCAATCACATCAGCCTCCACCTCCAGTGTACTAAGTAAAAACATTGACTCACCCAGCAAAATCATATTGGCAGCTTCTTTGGACACATCTGATCCAGAGATGTTCATAGCAATACCGAGATCGGCCTTCTTAAGAGCAGGGGAGTCGTTGACACCGTCTCCAGTTCTGTAAGTACGATGAGCTTCTCTCTTGTGTAGTTTTGACCAGAGACATACACTCCAACAATGTGGCCGAGCGCCTGAGCACGTTTGACTGCGGTGACAACATTAACACTGTTCTGAAAAGTAGATCTGTAAGAAAAACACACCAATCTCCAGTTTATGCTTGGGTGATGTCCTAGCGAACACGATTTCCTCCTTGGAGAAGACTATGAAACACAACGTCAACGACATAATTTACTTCAAGAAAGATGAACCGACTTTGATCCCACTGCCAGCCCTGCAATCCATCGATATCGTCACCATGGACTACCACCGCACTGACTTCATCCTCATAGATTTCCTCCAAGGCCCTTCCAGTCTTCTTAGCAAGAGTTTCACGAGTTTCACCAAGAATCAGATTGATTTTCCGCGCGATGGCCTCAGCCGTCTTCGGGTGATCGCCAGTCACCATCATAACCTTGATACCAGCAAGACGAAGAGTACCGATCGCCTCACGCACGCCGTGTTTTGGAGGATCCTCAAGAGAGACAAGGCCAACGAAGCAATATTCCTTAATGGGAAATCGGTCGTCCGCTTTTGAGAAGTGGTAGGTCTCTGGGTACTGGTCTGCAGATAGAAGTAATTGAGCACAGGCGATGACTCGGTGTCCTCTTGATGCCATGTACTGCCATGATTGAATGAGGGATGCTCATGAGAGAAGTGAAAAAGGGGAGCTCACGTCGTATGCATCGTCATATTCCTGTCTGAACTCATCTGTGATTGGGATCTGTTGGCCATTTTTCAAGTATGTGGTGCATTTTGCCAGAACACGTTCGGGTGCTCCTTTGAGGTAGGCGGACAAAACTCCGTCGGTGTGAGGTTTGTTCAGCTTTTTGTTACAATAATCAGATCTAAGTCAAGCTGATAGGGAAATTCAACCAACGATAACAAGGGCCCATTTATTAGTAGAATTGAAAGGAACTGGGCAAAAAGTCTGCGATCAGAGAGATGGGTGTAAAGAAGAGAAATAAGCATACCTTCAAAGACCTTAGGGTAATTCTTGATGTGGGTGTCATAGTCGGTCTTCAGATGCCTTCCAGCAAAGCGAGTCAAGCCGGATTCAGTGGCGTCACCAAGAATATTCCTCTGTTCAAAAGGAATGTCGGTCCTGTCGAATTTGACCCGGGAATTGAGAGCGGCAATGTCGACCATCTCCCGCATGCCAGAACTGTCCATAGAGAATTTAGTTGTCGTTTCTTCATCATTGTTCGACTGGAATGCAGAGCTCATTTGTTGTCCACTCCACAGGTTGGTTACCTGGAATTGAGAAGTGTGACCAACAACGCGTGACAACATTTTCGTTGAAACTTACTGTCATTTGGTTGCGAGTCAAAGTTCCTGTTTTATCCGTAGCGAGAAGGGTAAGCTACATGTCGAAATATAAGACAATTGTTATTGAGAGCAGGAGAAAATGCTATCACCGAACCTGCCATCACTCAGAATGTTAGATTGTATGCAACCCCAAGAAGCGGGGACAGAGCATACCCAAAGTTTCAACACCCTGTAGATCTTTGACAAGAACGTTCTGCTTTGCCATGCGCTTTGCAGCGATGGATAGCAGTAAAGTGACGACGGAAGGAAGGCCTTCCGGCACGAAAGCGACCAAGATCGAGACCGCAAAAGTCACAGTCTGCGATGCATGGCCTTTGTAAACAGTTGTAATGCCAACGCAAAAGAAAATAATGGCAAAAATGATGGCGATACAAGAGACTATCACGACAAAGTGGGAACTGTTTTTTGACTGAGCATGATTGCCTGCCGAAGAATCGAAAATCTCACATTTCAACTGCAAGAGGACTCTCATTGCCGCTTTCTCCTCCAGTAAGGCTGGCAATTTGACCTGAACCAAACATGAAATTTGATCCAGAAAGTTCGAGCAATGCAGCTCACCGATGAATGTATGATCGCCCGTTCTCACCACGACTGTTGAGTGATCAATAAGTAAGATACAAACCATCATTGAAATGAAAATCGTTCACCTCCCCAACCCTCACCGTTGACGATCAGGGTTGAATTGAAGACCTGGGTAAAGATAAGTCCAAATTTCTGCCTTAAAAAAGGCGACCCAAAAACATACCAAGTTGTCTGCCTCAACCGGGCGTTTCTTGGAACCGGACGGAAGAGCGCGGCGTTCTTGGGGCTCGGACTCTCCGGTCAGACTGCTGTTGTCAACCTTGAGATCAGTCGATGAGAATAGCAGAAGATCTGCAGGTGTTTTATCTCCGCTTCGCTATGCGTACATGAACGTGTTTCAATATACATATCATGCCAATGAAAAGCATACAAGACACCTACCAAGAGCACAATATCGCCTTTGACCAAGTCGGCAGCAGCGATGGAGGAAATAGTACCATCACGAACGACACGACAGCTGGGAGGTATCATAGCTAGAAAAGATGCCAGAATAGCTTCAGATTTTTGGATCTGGTAGAAGTCGATGCCGGCATTAACAAATGCAACCAAAATTAAGATGCCTCCAAGGTAGGTATTTTGGAAGTTTTGCTTTGGTAAGATCAGGACTTCCTCCCGGAATACAGATAAGATTTGGAGGCTTACATGGAAACCAAACCCGAGAAGACCATATTCAAGAAGACCAGCAATCATTAGCAAAATGTTGAACATCGTGAACAGTCTTTCTAAGAACTAGTGGTTTGCAAAAAGGAATCAATGAAACCTTCTCAGGACGTAAAATAATTACTAGCCTTCATGAGAGCGCTCTTCTTCTTTGGAGGTGTAAGAATATTGGGGCCGTCGCGTTGGAGTCGAGTTTTCGCCTCATCAGTTGTCAGACCATACGATTGACTCGGATCCTTGGTGTCGAAGCTGGTATTCAGGGAATCTAGAATACTCGCTAAGGCAAGTTGATGCTCGGTAATGTCGAAATTCTTTTCTTCTTCTTTGTGATCCTGGTTCTGAAGATGTTCGTACCCGGCGGCTGCGAGGTCCTTCTCTTCCTGCGTCATAGTCCTCTTCATCTCCACACCCTTGGGCCGTACTTTCTCCTCCCGAATTTGCTCATCTTCAGGGAAAACAACGGCTCGATTACTAGGGTGTTGTTCTCCATCGGCAGGGGAAGCAATGTCAGGATCAAATGAGGGAATATTGCCCGAGGAAGGAGGGATGTCGCTTGCCATCGTGGGAGGAGGACGAACGCAGAGCGGTGATGTGGCGTCCCAAAAATCTCTTTTATAACAAGGAGAAAAGGGCTGGATCTTCTCTTGCGGGATGTTATCTTGACAATCGAAATTCTTGGGACGACCTGGCAATAACCGACGCACGGATCTCACAAAACCGATATGATTGGTCCACCATAGAAATTTCAACCTGACAAGTGGCAACGGGAAAGGCGCAGGAAATACAGCAGCGAACGGCCAAAAACCCTCAGCAACTCAGAAGACGCAACACAATGGGTTTGAACGATCTATATTTAGATTCTCCATTTGGTGGGCTCAACCAAAAATCATCCGCCAAGTTCTCCAGATGTCCCCTTAGATTGGAAAGATCTGGAATCTACCCGTGATAAATAAATCCTTTGTGAAGCGGATAACGAAACATACAGGAAACATTTTCATGAGTGCTGCGTCCGTCGACTCTCATGCCGCCTGATTCTTAGAATACCTCCGTGGACATCGTCGCTTCAGGAAGGAAAATAGTAGGTAGGCAGGTAGGCAGTCGGTCGCAGGTTATCATCGGCCCATAATTAGGCTCACCGCTGTTCACGCAATGCACGAGAATGTGGGTGTCAGCAAGACGGGTTCGACATCTGGAGACAGCGAAGTTGAGATAAGGGAAAAGACGTTATCTTCTACGGTCTTTCATCTAAGTCTTGTTCAATCCCGGAGGGATCTATTCCTGCATGGGCTGTGGAGAGCGAAGAATCGTGATTATTCGCCACTGTGGACGGGCATCACAGAACTGTTTCCGATAGCCGGAGCTAATTGAATTGGGGCCCAGGGCGATAAACCAGAATTCCAGGCTCTAGAGGAAGCCCAGCAGCGTGAGCGCCGGAGGGGTTGAAGGACCGTTGGTTTTCATAAGCCACTGGTAGATATGTAGATATGTACGTAGAATCCTGTAATCTGATGCGGACTTTATCAGACTTGATCGCTGTTCGCTAGACAGTTCCCCTGGCAGCTCCTGGAGGATTTTCAGGAAAGGGATGATGATCGACGCTTCACACGGTTACGAAACTGCTTTAGGGGCTGAAGGTTATTTTTAAGTAACAAGCAACGAATGTATGTTTGTCTGTCGATCGTCAAAAATATACCGTGAAAACGCGAAGAAACAAGAATCCCGTGAGCCGTCACATACTAAGATGCCAACAGACCCTGCTGAGCGCCAAGGCAGTCGACCCAAATGAAACTCCTTGTGTAGCAGAGGCTACGCATATTTGAACCTTGATAGAGTTGAATCGAAATTCAGCTTCATTTCAAGCTGGCCCCATACATGCGATAAAAGCGGCAAGCAATCTAGAGCATTACTGTCAAGTTCAACTGATGCAACAGGTCATCGAAACCCACAATCGAAGCCATAATTATGAGGATCATGCTTGAAGGCAAACCCAAAGGTATCTTGATAGGGATGCCCAGCCAAGATCCTGAACCGCAGAGGCCTCCATATCCAGGCGTTAAAGCGCGCGACGTCCCATAGATTCTAGTTCATTAATCACGATGATAATTTGAGATAGAATGGGAAGATTTATTAGTAAATCTAAGTCACGACATGGCTCTCCAGAGAATAAACGCACTCTTCCAATAGCCAATAGCCTTTTGCTTGGCGTTATAGAATTACAGGTTGTTGGGTAGATACTTTTGGCTGGGTAAAGGTGGCCGTGTTGACAAGCTCTAGCCTCTGGCCTTTCTACTCGTAAGAGAAGACTTGCTTCTTGATGCAGTGGCGCCTTTTTTCTTCTCGCTGAGAATTGACGGTCTCATTCAAAAAAGTTGACAGGAGAGTTCTGAGCGTTTGTAGGCTGTACTATCCTCACGGTCAGGGGGAAAGGACCCAGATGGCACCTCAACTGTTCGACAAGTTGAAGCAAATCAATTCGTAGTGTAATTATTCAAGTCGTTTACAAGAGAAGACATGCGACGAAAACGGCGGGCGCTTGGTGGCGCATCGGGCCAACATTGGGCGTATGGGTTGCGCAAAACTACGAGGCAGAGAGTAAGAAAGATGGGGAGCGCAGGAAGCCTGTAGGTCAAAATTGAAACCATAAACTGGGGCCACGATCGAGTTTGGCCGACTTTCCTCGCGGCTGTTTCCTGTGCAGTGTGGATTCCGACCATTGTCTCGTACAACATGGTCTAGCTATCGTGCCACAATAACACGCCTTTGCAAGCTCCGAGCTAGGACTGTACATGGATCCCTTTTTCTCCGGCTGATATCTCGCCCTTGAAAGCCACGTCTGGGAAGCATCGCGCCCAAATTCCAAATGTTAGCTTGCTCGAACATTCGCGACATAAAACTATGGACCTCCAATTTCTCTGGAAACAGAGCGACTTATCGACCGAGAGCCTTGGGAATTTAACGATGGAGGGTGAGTTTTATTGGCAAGTCGTGGAGACTCAGTCAAATAAACTTTGATATGTTGGGTGTGTCGTCCTTCTTTCTTCGCAAAGAAATTGACTGACAAGCCGACTAGCCTTTGTTCAATCACAACTACAAGGCTGCTCGCCCTGGGGGCAAAACAGGAGGGATCTTGTCACATTTACGTCGCCGCCTTCTCACACAAGGATATGAGGACTTGGCTGCCGTTTTCAGGACATCGCAGAGGACTACGCGGCATCTTTGCCAGGTTTACATGAAATTGGCAGTCCCCTGCGACTACTGACTGAGCTCAGGCATATACATCGGCTTCGCTCGATTACTTTCCAGATTACAACACGTTTACGCCGAGCATCAAAGCGAAGAGGCACAAAATTCAAACATCATATAGCTCTTGATCGACAGCCATCATTTCGCTAGTTATATATCTTGACCTGGTCCTTTTGCGTTGGATTGTCGTGGCATGGAGTCCTTACACAACAGACAACAGTTCGCTTGGATCTCAGGATTTTGCTTGTTGCTTGGACTGGCTTCTTGGGATATTTGATGTCTTGCCGTTGCTTTGCTTTCAGAAACGATTTGCCGCCAAGTCATTTGTACTGGTCGTTCAGTCTTGGAGGCACACCATGCAATCTGCTGCTCTCTGTCAGTATCTCATTGCGATGGGAGGAAACGAAATAGCTTCAATCACTGTCAAAATGACTCACTGTTACGTGTGGCACGTGATGAGGCTCGCATCACTCGTCTCCAAACGGTTAGCGGAAGTGCGAGCAGTCTGGTCGTAGTCACCGAGCTAGCTGAGTGTGAGGCTTTCTTCTAATAAAGATCTCGAGTCCTTTCCAAGCTATCCAAAAGGTCTGGGACAGAAGGGCCATGAGCCAGCAAGACAACAAAAAATGCTAGTTCCAAGTGCAACGAGCAGAGCAACATGAGAAGACCAGCATAGTATCTCTCGCGACCTTGTAGCCGGATGCGTTCTTACTTGGTGGACGGAGCAAGTATATCGTTTCTAAGAGGCATCAAGAGATAGAGGGGAGTAGGTGGGTTGTGTGCGCTATGGACGTAGTCACAGAACTTTGACTGCTTCAATCTCTTTCCAGTAAGTACGTCAAGCTTCTATGGTCTATAACTGTGCGAAAATGTGATGCTTACTTGTCGCATCTCGAAAGCCGTATAGTTGAGGATGCTACGATGAAACACGAACATGCAAGTCACTTGCTATTAAAATCTATCTGGGCCAGGTCAAGCCCTCCAAATTTTATTTATAAAGCACGTACCTCGACATGTTAGACGACAATTGAACTAATGCCTTTTTATGACTTTCCTCTATAGATTGCTGGCGAAGACGACATTAGTTTTGTTCGAATAGTAGATGGATAACTTGCTGGGCGGCGTGCATCACATGAAATACAGTGCAGACTTCATTCTGTTTGCTGGTCCGTATTTTTCACCATGAAAAGATCGCAGAAGTTGGAGTGGAGGAGTTCCTGGCGTGGTATTCGGAAGAGCTGCAGCTTTCTGCAGTCATCTGCAATCAGTTCTTTGTGAGTGAATGGCACTTATTTTGGGTTTGTTGGTGTCTCCGTGCCGAACAACGGACTCTGTAACCGCTTGAAATTCAAGTTCAGCTCCTTTAAGGCTACAAAGGCTGGTTCAAAAATTGTACATTTCTTCTTTCCCTCTTTTTTCCTTGGAAATCCGTGCCTCCGACCTCTGCCACAATTCGGCCGTTCATCGAGCTCGTTTTACACTTTTCTCGCTCAATTCTCATTGCTGTCTTCGTATACCTCCTCTATAAACACCGACGCGTCCTTCTCCAATGTCAACCACGAAGACTCGTAATGCTTCCAATTTAACTTCGTTGCATCGCAAATTCGACGATATAAAGGCCCTTACAACCATTTCCCCACCGTGCCCGGACATTCATTTTCCTAGCCGCGAGGCTGTTGAGCCCCTTCGCTTGCTGGTACGTTCTCCCATGTTTCTTTTCTTCGCGCAGAAGGTCTTGAGGCTGTTGTTGTTTTCAGACCGGCGCAAATTTTCGTTCAAGCTCTCCAGTGTTTTTCGTGGGTTATGAAGTTGAAGATGTTCGTGCCTTGTCCTCGTTGGGGTTTCCTCGCTCACCTTCATAATACAGCCCCCCGTCAATCCGCAGGCCTTCACAGTAGAGACTGATTTAAATGATTCTGGAGCCTCCAACATGGAAAAGAAGGCTAAGGTTCTTGTACGTCTCCTGAACTATTTCCATTGGTTTCTTTTCTTATTTGATATGCCAACACCAGTCCAAATTTCTGGGAAAGCTCCGCAAGGTCGCTGCTATATTTCGTTCCTTCAAGTTCCCTAATTTCATGATCCGTTCTGATTGATCATATCTCGAGATTCTTGCCACAGAGCAACGGCCCCAAGCCTGTCCGCATTTTCATAAGTTTCTTCCTACCGTGTTAATCCTAGATTCAGCCTTCAACTTTTTTTTTCGATCTGCTTTCTTGCCAATTGCTGTCACTCGATATACCATGCTGTCAACCCACTTTTAATAAGTTGAAACCTTCCATCCTTTTTTGATCCATCCAATAATATAACGTCTAATGCTTCCTGTACCAAAGACATTTCAATGTTTGATATATCTTGCTTTTAAATATATAAGGCATTATCCTTTCACACTGTATACTTACCTGGGCATTTTCTCAATAGATGCTTCACGCTTGTGTGCAAAATCTACAACGCCGGGAGTACTATGAGTTCCGTTGTATGAAACGCAATTGTAGTCCCTCACGGAATAGCTGCAAGCAGATATTATGTGAACCTTCGTCAGAATTGTCTCATGCCAATTATACTTTGAGGGTTCGACGAGTCATATGGCAGGCGCGGGTTTGGCCAGTCGCGATCCTACTCTTTGGGTGGCTAATCGTGGTTATCATCCTATCTATCATCTGCTTTCATGGGTATACTCGTTGGGCAACCGGTGAATAACGGTACGTAAGGCCAACATAAGGTTTACTTCGTAAAACTTAGGTGGGATAGGATCGACGCGCGCGAATCGGTATGAAGCCTGCCTGAAGTTATTCGGAAGACAAATTTGGCTGTTCAATGTATGCGAGCGGACTCGCTTCTGTACATGAAACAATGGAATGTGAAGTGTTGGTTTTGGCGAAGATCTTGAAAGTTCGACTAATTCTGCCACCACTGCGCAGCATAATCCAAGCATGATCTCGCACAAGTTCATGTAACACGCAGAAAAATGCCAAAGTCGGAGAAATGTAGAGTTCTCCTGTGGATCGTGTCATTGAACTGAGCTAGGCTAGTTGATAAGAATACCGTACATGCCGCTGGCCAGGGAAGCAAATGTGATGAACCCCTAATTCAATCGGGACCCACTGTACTGGATCGGCAAACAAACTTTTTTGAGACAACGAACATCATTGAACTCCTCCATATCCCTCAAAATTTCCCCTAGAATTGGGCACCATTTGCAACCTCTCTTTACCTCCATATACTGTTCTTCAGAGACAAACATTCTCTTTGTTTTGGACTTTTGTCGTGGCCCACACACTATGTCGTGATGACTGCCACAGTGCCATGGCACGGGTCATATAAAGTTTGGAATTTCGGTAATCCAATCTGGCTCATAGTCAGCCTCCTTACTGACTGGGTGTCGGCAGATCTGAAAGATCACAAGAGAAACTGTTTGGTCAAGGTCAGGAGGCAGGAAACGCGTATGTAGACGAGCCAAAAGCATGGCTGGAAGAAGCCTGGCAAGTCCTTTTGATCACTCCCGCATCCTGTACAAGCACCCATTTTTTTCTTGAACACAAGATCAGGGAGTGGAGTGGTCCACTTTGGAGCATGGACCATCCATAATACAATCATTATTACAAGACTGGGGACAACGAAGACACAGGGGGCGTCTTCGCCTCAGACTCGTGAGCCCCGTGGTTCGTCTAATCGTTTCAGGGAAAAGATGGTTCTCCTTCGACATTCTGGTTTCATATTCAAATACTAGTTGAACAATTGGCAAGGTGTATGAAGGGTTTGTCGTTGTCGACCTCAGACGAGACCCAGTTGACTTGTCGGGTAAGTAATTGTTATCAGTGGATTTTCCCCTGGGACTGTCATTCTTTTGTATCAAACCAGGACCGCCGTGATGCATTGGAACCAGAATAATCAGTGCCGAAGACAAGGTCTTCTAGCGTGGAGCGCTCCTTGTCTTCCCTTTACTGGGTGCTGGAAGGGATTGCTTGCTTGGACATCTCTTTGAGGGATATCACACATCTTGAACAAGAAAGGGGTCAAATATCTGTTGACTCTTATCAGCTACCTCGCGCAAGGGAGCAATTTGCAAAGCTCATGACCCGCCTTTTTGTCGTGACCTCCGTGACTGTGACCACGATTATGTGCTTTCTGGGTGCAGGACAGCAGCAGCAGTTAGGTGCTTAGACAAAGTCGACGTAAAGGCAGAATCCCTTTTCTTCGGAGTGTATAATTTCAAAATTGAACGGGTTGCAAGGTCGTAGATTCGGTGTTTCAGCAAGTTAAGACTTGGGCTGTTCTTCCCGCCATCCACGGTTGGGAATGCAGTTTTCCGCTTTCTGTGCCCTTTCAGCTCGATATCAAGGCTTTGTAATGCGAAGAATATTGCTTTGAATTGGGCTGGCCGGGACGCAGGACTTGAGATTAGTTATATCTAGGTTCACAAAGCAGCAAGGTGTCATGCTAGCCGCCTGTTATGCGACTCTTTACTTAAAGAAGTTAGGCCGTTGCCTGCAGGTCTGAAGAGGGAGCACGGTGATATGCATTTCGTCGTTTCTCTTCCGTCATCGATGTAAAGTGGCTAGTTGCAGGGAATTGATCACGAAGACGAGTGGAGTACAAGAATGGGTGTATGATTTCCTATGTTGGTTGGTGCGAGTAACGCAGTGTACCACATGTCCACATGTTGATCCCACAAATCCAGTTTAAGACGGCAATTTTTCTTCTTCCCGAAATTATAAAATGATGGTATATCAACCCTCCTGGTCCCCAGCTCCCTTTTTTCTCTCTCTCTTTCCCCTCAGCCTTCCACCATTTCGCCTCTAACTTACCTGATTTTTGCCGGCGTGCAGGCGTTGAGAATACCGTTCTTTCTCATTTTCTTACTCGTTTTACTCTACAAACTCGGCCTCCCTGTTTTCTTCCAATGTCGACCGCGTCTGGTAATATTCCTTCCAATGAATTAGTTGGCTCCAACTCCAACCCAGCGGCAAAAACCATTCCCTATGTTACTGTGGCACGCGACCTGAAGTACCCCTCGCGTTCGACCACACATATTCAATGGCAACGAGAACCCAGAAAGCCCCTTTATATTTCGGTAAAGTAGCGTTTGACCTACGCTCTCTGAAAAGTATTTAAATGTGTTCTCTCTCGTCAGAAAACTCAAGACCTTCGTCCTACACCCACGTTTGAATATGCACCGTACGACGCATTTCAGGTTTGTTTGTAAATTTCTATCCATTCAATCATTTGGTAAACATTTTCGTAGGAAATTACCAACTCAAATTCTTCGACATCCTTCATCTACTCCATCGAGCAAGGCGACAGGTCTTTGGGTGGTTTCAAGGTGTGCATGCAGCCCAGAGCCTCAACCCATACGCTAACCCTTGTTTCAGGGCAAGATTTATGCAGTGCTCAAGAATATTCGTTGGATCCCTGAAAAACTCTTGTCGTTCATTCGGGCTGACCGCGCTCCTGATGCCTAGCTCCACGGAGGATTGCTTTCTTCATTTCTCTGTATCAATCTGTTGCTTTTTTTGCTTTCATGTTCTGTTGCTTTCGAAAATGCCATACCGCCTAACTATCCCGCTTTCTCTCTACAGTGTATATATGCTTCATTAACAGATCTCGTGGAATGAAAACTCTTGCATACTGGAAACTCTTGTGTCCGACAATGTGCCTACTTGTTACACGTCACAATTTTGATTTTGAAATCGATACTTCAAGTTCATACATGAATCTCAAAAGGTCTACATATCTCATTCCTGATACGAGAAGCATTAAATATGGAATTACATGTAACAGTCCCGATATACAGCATGAGTAGATTCGAGGTCTTTGTCACCCTACCTCCGTTCACGAACATTGAACCAGACGACAGCAATCACACCCACTCCAAATCCGATAATGAACGCCATAAGAATAAGAACATCTCGATAATAATTGTTATCGCCGAATCCAAAAAGCTAGTACGACACCTTGATCAGCAGCTGACCTCCGATCCTCAGTTCAAGATCGACGTACCAGATTCATGATCAAGCTCGCAGATATGTCAACAGGCACACCCTGCAGTGAATCGACGATCATGAGACCAGATGACACCTCGTTCACTGACAAGGCCTCAAGAGTATATTTGAGGGGGCATATCCACTGGAGCCATCTGAGAACAGGCGGAATGTCGTTCAAATGGACAAAGAAGCCAGCGAAAGTCATTTGATAAAGAGCCGACAATGCTGAGAGGAGAATGGCGATGCCACCGTTTTGGAATAACGTTCCGAGTAAGAAGTTCTACGAATCAAATGTGCGTTGTTAGCGATGAAAGTCTAGGGTGCCTTCGAGGAAGAAACGCACGAAAAGAGTGATAGCTAAACTATACAGTACAAGAATAAGAAGGAATTTGAAGAAATGAACGGCTTCCGGGGCAAGGCCTGCCATCCAGTAGGTACTTGAAACATTCAGTCCGACTAATCAATTAAGTGACAAAAGGAAAAGCATACATGGTTGAAACAACGATAGTTGGTATAAGTCGAAGAGGTATCACATCAAAGAAAAACCGAGAAAGGAGCCAAGCCGTTGGACTGTGTCGTATCACATCACTAAGCATGCCATGTAAATTCTTATGTATATCCGTACCTGTAATATGCACTTGACCGTTCACGCAGAAAAAGTGGTCGTATTTCCACCATATTGTACAGTGCACTCAGTGAAGAGAAAGCGATAAGCGCACCCTACACAGGCAGACAGAGACAGACAGAGTTAGTCAGGAGAAATCTTAGTTTGAGCGGTCATGAGAACTTACAAGGAAGAACAAACATCCCACGCGAGACTGGAAACCAGCAATTGTAATGCCCGTGTTAAAGTACAAACCCCCTAGATGAAAGAATTCTGTTGGCGGAGACATTACGAGAAGGAGATCCCTTACCACAAAATACTCCCAGAATAGCAGCGACAACTAGATGCGTAAGGAACAAAGTCTTGTCTCGTTTCAATATTTTCCACTCTCTTCCACAGAGGTACTGGAACTGGGTCAAGAAGGTCGTCGCGTATCCCGGCAATCCAATATGACTAGTCACACGAGGGCGACGGCTTTCAAACTGTCTTGCACTCTCCTTCTCTGCGGACTCTTCGTGAGATGCAGTATGATTTTTTTGAATTTCGGACGATGTCCTCCTATCAGGCGACCCAGCTAAAAGTACAGCGTCACTTGCGACAGTGCTCGTCGTCACAGATGGCTCCATCTGGAACAGGCTGACCGGTGGCTCACTGGCGACTTCCAGAAGATATTCAGCGACATTGTAGCCTTGCTGGTAAGGAGGCACAGCGCCTGGTGCGGCATTTGAGAAGTATTGTGCAGGAGCAAAAGAACCGGGACCGGAATAGAGTGCACGTCCATGAGCTAATACGACCACCAGATCAAACTTATGGTAAAGTTGAGAACTGTAAGAGTAATCAACGGAGTGTTACAAGCAAAGAGGAAGAGAAACAAACCTAGGTTGGTGAATCGAAGCGATGACAGGCGTCGGGTTGACAGGATCATGAGCAATGGCATGAAGGACATCGGCTATCCGAGCAGCGGATACCGAGTCCAAACCAGACGTAGGTTCATCCAAAAGCAAAACATCCGGACTGGAAATGAGCTCCAGGCCAATTGTCACCCTTCTCATTTCGCCTCCGCTAATACCCCTAGCTTTTCCACCGGTCACATCTCCAATCCTGGTATTTGTGATGGCAGATATTCCAAGCTTGTCCAACAGCACTTCGACACGTTCCTGCTTCTCCTTGTCTGTGATGTTCTCTGGTAGGCGAAGTCGAGCAGCGAAGAGGAGTGCTTCAAAGACCGTCAATGTTGGAGGAAGAATATCCTGCTGAGGTACCAATCCGACGCGAAGAGGACGATCGAGGGTATGATCTTCAGGAATGACATCGAAGCGGCCTGAAATAATGCCTGACTTGCTTTTGCCTGCGAGGATCTCCACCAAGGTCGTTTTCCCTGCACCTAGATAGAGATTGGTGAGTATCTAGTTTAACAGGTCGATGGAAGAACAGACCACTGGGACCGAGAATAGCCATCATCTGCCCAGGCCGCACTGTACCACTAACATTATCGAGGATAACCTTGTCATTATTGACCCCAGAAGGGTCGCCTTTCCTTGACCTGAAAAACCTGTCCTTCCTGCCTGGTATGATATAGCTCAATCCTGACCAGACGACAGAGGCTCGGGTTCTCTCAATCTCCACGGCGCTCTTCCTAGCTTTTCTTTGTGCAATCAGACCAAGCGCGAGGAAGAAAAGAGCCAAAGCGGCGAGCCCTCCAACGACTGCTAAACCGGCAATCACACCAGCAGGTAGTGATTTTGAAGTCGAAGTAGTAGGCGCAGAAGTATTTCCACCTCCCCCATCAATCACATTCTGACGAACACATTCACCAAATGTGCACCCGTTTAGTGTCAGCCCATCAGCCCCGAATAAGCTTTGCAGAGTAGCCTGCTTGAAGTTGCACGATGCGGTATTGGTGGAATTGTCGACAGCTCCGCAGTCGACGTCCAGAGTCCCCGCTAGTTTATTTATGGCTGAAGTAAGATTCTGGGCTGGAACCCCTCCGCAAAAGGTTGCATTTGGACGACAGGTACATTGAAGGTTGGAGCATTGCCAGTTGGCCCCTCCGCTGCCTGGCGTCGCTAAATCTTGGGTACAGGAATCTGCTTGGCAATAGAATTGTTCAATGCCGTCGTAAAAAAGCTGAGCAAAGGCCGTTCCGGCCCCTCCGAATGATGTTGCGTTGGGTATGGGGCTGAGAGACGGTTGAAGAGTTCGTTGTATATTCAGCGTAGAAGATAGAGGATATAAAGCTTGCAAGGTTGGGTTCTGAAAAGAAAGGTAAGATAGAAATATAATGGCTTACTCACAAAACTCACATTGACTTGACAACTCATCTGACTGGAAGCGTAAACACGAGCTTGAGAGTTGCATATCATCGTTTCATTGCCTTGTTGACCATTGAGGTTTGCTGAATCCGGCGTCACGGTCCCAGCCGCAGAAAATGCAATTTGGCATGCACTGGTAGTCGTACAGACATTGCAGCCTGTTCCTGTCCACCCGCTCTGGCATGAGCAACTCGACGCTGTCAAATTGGCAAATGAACCACTGAGTGAGGCCAACGGTCTTTGTGCGCCTTGGAATATGGTTCCACCGCAGCCTGGCTGCGAACAGTCCGAACCACCGAATCCTGAAGGACACGCACAGCTTGAGCCATTTATTACACCGTAGTTCTCACAAGTCTGCGCATGAACGAAAAGTCCAAGGCTAAGGGTATATAAAGCGGCCGCCCTCCCAGTCCTGATCATGGTCGGTTTTTGAGTTAAAATCCTAGTAGATCATGGATAAGTATTTTTATCCAGGAGGCCCTTGGATGTATGATACCGAAGTATCAAGAAAGGCCGAGTGGTGGGCGAGAAAACAAGAATTTATATAACAGACATCCACGATGAAGATCATGCCATCACAGTCACCGGTCAGGGCGTTAAGCCGAGCTATTTTTGGATCACCCTCTACTTTGGTGCTTGCACGTGCTCGATGAATTTCCGCCGCGTTTCAATTCCTCGGTCAAGCCATTCTTTGGACATATCTTCTCCGATTCCTCCCTCTTGTTGACTCTACATGTTCGGAAAGGTGGTCGAATGTTTAAATTCTTGAAGTCGAGTGTTGCCTGATATATTGTTGTCACAGCTTTCTTCTTGGTGGTCGCCATCTCCGGTAGCAGATGACAAACCATACAATCCGTCTGACCCCAAGCAGAATCCGCTGAATCCAAAGGGCCTTAAGTCGTAAGTCTACAATCTAAGATAACCGTGAGTCTTATGATTGTCAATCTCTTTCCTAATAGATGCTGCGCCTGCCCGGAAACGAAATCTGCTCGCGATGACTGCTTCCTCCGTTATGACCCATCGGAGGCGGAGGGGAAGTGCAAGCAGGAGCTCCTCAACCACGTTACTTGCATGCGCAACCTTGGATTCAAAGTTTAAATCTCGTCGTGATGCTTGCTTCGATTACGATACAGAGTACGACTAGGGAGTCCCTTGCAAAGTAATGTAACCACCCCATCTCAAACCTATAGAATATACCTTACCACCTAACCTTATTCATTCATTCTATGGATATTGGAACTCACTCGCCTATTGTCATGACCTTCAAAATGCATTCCTATCCGATCTTGTGAAAAAGTTTCACCTTCCAGTTTTCATATGAATCCATGTGTTCTACCTCGGGAATAGAAGAGACATCATACTATGACATTGCGAAGTAAACATCCTGGGCTGTCAACGCACGTTCTTTTTTCAAATACGGAGGATGTCATACTACCAAACTTGTGGAGGAAAAAGATACGAAAGCGTAACCAATGTCTATGCCAAATCCTTCAATGCAATTACGCGAATGAAGAGTAGAGTCCGAGATAATGCAGTGTCCAAACGTTATACAAGAATTGGTTGTCCATCTTCACAATACTAGAGTCCGTCTTGGAGTAAAGAAGTCATCTGGAATGGCAGTAATTCAGAGGATGACCTGATAATCAAACACGGCTAATCTACCTTACTTTACAGTCCACAAAGTGATGCGCTCACTTGCGAAGCAGTGATGGGCACTCTTCCGAGCTGAACAGCCTGCCCATTAGTGAGAGTATTCATCGCCTCCTCCGCAATGTTGAAGTTCGGAGTAGCGACATCAATAGCCAAAATGTTGATGCTCTTTGAGACTCCTTGGCTATTAACGAAAGTAAGGTTCCAACAAGTGCCGCAATTTACTGAGTTGAAGCCAGTGATAGCGGGGGCGCCGCCGATGTTTGGGAAATTTGGCAAGGATCCAAAGGTTGAAAAGCCGCGGTTTTCAAGGCCGTTGGAGCCGTTGGAGCATGCGACAGTGTCAAGGGACCCCGCCTTATTGTCGTAGGCGGTGTCGAAGCTGACCGTGAGGCCAGAGGCGAACGCCGGGAAGAGGGCAGCAAGAGCGAAGAATTTCATAGTGATCATCAAAGAAAGTGGAATGCTTGCTTGGGGAAGGTTTATGGTGAGGTGTAGCGATACTCAACATCAGATATACAGTCCTCTTTTATACCTGAAGATATGAAAAAGACAAGCCGAGGATGAAGCAACCTGTCAGGCAGCATAGGTCCCATGGTCGAGGACTCGGAAAGAGACACCCTTGGCCAAAAGAGGTGCCCATATTTGTCGAGAATGCCGATCAGAACTTGACTGAAATATCGCTTCGAAGAAGAGACTTGGGTCGAAATCAAAATCAAACGTGGTACCCAAGCAGTAAAATGTATAAAAGATAGCAGCTTCCTCTGAGTTTGAATGTTCCGAGAAGTAGATGAAGAAACGAAAAAGTCCTCATGACTAGAAAGTTTGATATAAATCATAGGAAGTTCCTCAAGCCGATATTCAATGACGCAGAGATGTCAGCAGTGTCCCTTTAACGGTTCCTCGTTGGGTTCTCGAAGCATGATGTGCTAACAAGAATGTCGGGGTAAATTGACCGACGAAGGGAGTAAGAGACCAAGTTAGAATGAAGAAGCAGGAATACGATGATCTGCATCGTTGTAACATGTGGTAGTGGTTCAAGAGAGAAGTCGAAGACTTGTTCACTCCTTCGGAAGGATCCCTAAGCCGCTTGAATCCGAAATGGCCCTACAGCCACTTGGAGTTGAATGGAGGTCCTTGAAACCAAACAAACGACGCAGGGACGTCACTTACGACTGAGTTCAGCGTGACAACTCTGCTTCTCAACTATGCACTTCAGACGACCAGGACGTCGGCGGAAGTTTACAAATATGTTTATTGTGACCTTTGGCTTAGCCTGCTATTTCGTACCTGCACTTGCATTATGGCCATTTCCGAAGAAACGCTTTACTGGAAACTCGTTGATGGCTGCGGGTTCATTGGGACTGAGTGGGGACGGAAGAGTGGTAGCATTTGGGGACTTTGACGGTGACCAGCTGTACGCTTTTATTGTTCTTGTTCTATGAATTGGAAACAATGACATCAATGGCATCGTTGAAGATTGGATGTCCTCGTTTTGGGTTCTGACCAACAAACCTTTACCGTACACCACTGGAACCACGGTATATGTAACGCATCTTATAGGATATCATAAAGAATCTCATGGCATTTTGTAGAGGATTTTATCTTCGAAGATTCAGGGACATTTAAACATCCCAGAAAAATCTACAACGTAGTACCGGGGGATTTCACGCATTCTGGAAAGCTCGACCTGCTAGTCATGAGCCAAAGTCAGACGAATAACCAGTTAGACTTGACATTATACCCCTCACTACCAGGAAATGGCTTCGGTGTGTCCTTTTTTTACGTTTATTTTACTCTTCGTAGATCTGAAACGTCATCCAGATACCAACAACCCCTTAACCCTCCCTCCTTCTACGCTTCCTCAACCTATACCCATTGATGTTGACGGAGACTTGAAGATAGACCTGCTGGGAATTACACCGACTTCAACAGGCTCGTCAGATTCCATTTATCAAATCTGGCAAAACGTCTGGAATGCGTCGTTGTCAAGTGCACGATTATTTAAAATGCGGGTCCTTGTTTCTCTTCGATTTGTGCCTGTAATAATGTTCTTCATGCAGCCAAGATGCTCCGTTCAAAGGTCAACAATGCGCAATCGCGAATCCTCACAGTAACGCTGTGGTTGATCTAGACGGAGACTGCCTAGCAGGTAAGATTGACATAGCATCGTTATTCTGGAGGTATATTCTTACAATCTGAACAGACGTGTTCCTTGTGTGCGATGATGGCAGGGGTGGAAAGACCTATCAAATCTGGATAAACGCCAAAGATGAGGGGTTCTTCCTCTCGCAGACAGGCGCTCTACCATCTGGCACACAGTCTATCTCGTTTGCTGATCTTAGTAAAGCATTCCACCTTCTCTCCGATAAAAGCTTACTATATTCCTTTTTGCAGACCGTGACGGCACTATTGACATGATCTTCCCAACCTGTTCCCGAGTATCATCATCCACAGGTGTTGGGACTGACTGCTATATCAACATTGCTTACAATCAACAACTGCCATTATGTTCTTCCCCAACTGATTCTGGTCTAAGGAAGGGCATTCGTATCTGCAGAAAACCCGAAGACCTTTGCACTGCCGATCCAAATTTCAAGTTCGACCTTTCTGATAATACAGACAATCAGGTACGCAGTCACCTATACCGTTCTCCTGAAGTGCTGACGACCTCTGATAGGCTTTCGTGAAATTCCCCGTTTCGTCACTATTCCCATCGGCATCGTCACTCCTGGTGCTCGACACCACGTACACCCCTTCCTTACCTGTTCAGCTTAAGCTCGGGGATGCCAACCTAGACGGATTCCCTGACCTCCTTGCTATAACTGTTTCTGGTTCAGACCAAGTTCCGAATTTGGTGTATTCCGTTTCTTGTGCCCATGGCGTCGCGGGATGCGGAAAGGATGGTTCTGGATCGCGCGGTTGGAGCCTTGCACAAAAGGGTGTGGAATCTCTTCAAGATGTGAAGGACGCTCGGTCATTGAGCTTTGTTGATATGGATGAAGATGTTGGTTTTCGGGTTTTTCTGCTGCATCATACAAAAGGCTTAATTTGGAGGATTCAGGGTACCTTGGATATCATGGTGCAACGCACTGGGAAAGCAGATCAAGGCAACTTCTTGTTTATCCAAAACAACTTTTACTACGATGCATTCTTCCTCAAGGCTATTGGTTCGTAGCCCTGGTTTGGTTAGCATCTCAAGTCGACTGACGATCACTTAGTCCTCAATGGTGCCTGTGATAATGGGTGGTGCTACGGTCCAAATGGCTCAGAAAAGTACCATGTAAGGTTGACTCTGCTATATGTTCAATTTGTTTCTGATTGATCCCCACAAAGCCATTTGGTGTGAGCTACTCGGGAGCAAGCTACAAATATACCGTCTTGGACACCGCTGGCCGTCGTTCTGCTGCGCAAGGTAAAGTTTGATCTTGACTAGTCAAATCTAACTTGTTTGAACGTGCATTTTTCACCCTTTTGCGTAGTCGGACAACTTCCTCAAACATCCTATCACTCCTTACAAACGCCCTATTCCTTCTTCGGGCTAGGCAGAACGAACAACTACATTGAGAACCTTTTCGTGGGCTCGACTCTTCACACTGCAGAACACTACATCAACATGGAAGGTGTCATTCCGAATTCCAAGGTCGTCATCTTTCCGTCTACAAATGAAGGTCAAGACTGGAAGCGGGAACTGTTCTTGAGGCCTGGAGAGTGGATTCCTTGGGTAACGGTCACGGTGGTGGTGGGTATGATTATTTTGGCAATTATTGTGTTTGTGCTGCATTTGAATGAGAAGGTGCGCATTTTTCGAACTTATTTTATTTTATCGCTGGTTCTTGTCACTGACATCCTCTTTTTTATTTGTTTCTTTCAGAGAGAAGATGAGTTAGAGAGAAGAAAAATATCGCATCATATCAACTTTGATGCCTTATGAACGAGTTACAACGGACTATTTAATGTACCGTACTACTATTACATAATTTCTTGACTGTACATGGAATACCTGTTTCTAAAGTACTGACATATAGCCCAGTGAACGACCAACCTTGAGAGGTTGAAAGGAAGGAGAAGGTAATTCTTACAGGAGGTTGCATTTGAAGAGGAATGGTAAGGCATTTACATATTAATGTAATAAATCATTCAGCTTGCTCAGCCTGTACTTCTGCTACTGCTGTCCTTGAGCCTGCGGTTCCGGCGCCTTATTCGTAAACCTAGCCTTGACAAACTCCTTCCCGGCCCTCCTCAACAGCGCCCTCCGTCCTATGCCCCTCATATCGATATACACCAACCCAACATTCCTTGCTGTCCCAGTCATAAGCATAGAAGTCTGTGCAGCCTCGGAGCCGTACTTGTGCTGCACGACTCTGCCTACTTGCTCTGAGGATACGTCGAGCACTTTGCGAAGGGAGTCGTCGACGGTGCTTAGAATGAGGTCAGCGGAGATGAGGAGGTGGTCTCGAGTCTTAAGGCGTGGTGGGAGGGATGGTGGACCGGAAGCTGAAGTAGGAACAGGATAACTTTTGTTTGCTGTGCCAGAACGAGGCGGGAGAGGAGGTGCCGCCCCGGTGGTGGGTGCAGGTGAAGCTAGCTGGCGAGGGGAAAGGGAAGATTTTTGGTCGCCTAGATATGATAGTTTCTCGTCGCCAGGGGTATAAGGAGGAGGCGCAATAGAGGATCGAGAAGGCGAAGGGGTACGTGGAGGAAGTGGCGGGGGCGTAGGTCCGTTTGGGGCCAATGAAGAAGCCGGACCAGAAGCAGGGACACCTCTCGCAAAGTAGCTCGTCCGGTTGTTTTGGAACCCATAGCCCGACGAATCATTTTATCAATCAGCCCGATGGTCTTAGTAGATATTTTGACAGCTTCTCCGCTCATAGCATGTACTGTAGCGAAGCCCTTGCGTGTTTTCTCTGATGTCAGGAAGACGAGGCACGAGGAGGGAGAGGAGGCGGGACAGGTGAGGCACTCTTACTCGCAGAGGGAGTTGTACTGGCCGATGGTGCGTTTGAGTGGTGTGGAGATGGGGTAGAATGGGAGATGTAGAATGAGGAGGCGGACGTTATGGTTGTGAGGAGGAGATTGGTGGTCATAGATATAGCATGGCTAGATCGACAGACGAATACCACTTAGCAAGTTGGGATCATAGAAATGATTCAGAATAACACACCTGACGACACTTGCAGAGGAAGTTATCCAGTTTCTTTGCTCAGGAGGGACAATCCTTGCAAACGCCTCAAGGGCATTAGCATCTGCTTGTCTAGTAGACTCTTCCGGGACTTCAATGATAACGGGATCATTCTCGTGCCCCATCTCGTGCATAACTGGGTCCTCCTTGATCCTGAACCTATCTTCGACTTCTCCAACGACTTCTCCTGTGTCGTCGTTGATCATCACGAGACGACCACGGAGATCTCTGTCGCCGGCACAACACCCACCGTGGTGGGCTGCCTGGCAACTATTGGCGGGATGGGCGACGAGAGATCATGGTACTCTGCCACGTATTGTGCTAGAATATTTTCAAATGCCTCCAGTTTATCCAAAACTTCATTGTTTGAGTTTGGAGCCTCAACTTTCACAATCAAGTCTATTGGATGGACTTGAGTGCCTGTAAACGAGTACGTCCTGAATCCAGTATTCTCAGAGCGCCTAACGACCGTAGTAGGATCAACAGGCATCTCTGTTGCATTCACGCGCAAGATGAGGTAGACATTACGATCCTGAGATTCCTTGGAGTCTGGAGTTGGAACACTGACACATTCCAGTTTGAGATCGCCCATCTCAGTGTTGGATCCTGAAGGCGTCAGTGTCGCATTGGGCAAGCTAATGAGCAGGTAAGCCTCTGGAATGTCGAGCATGAGAAATAATATAGGGATAATATTGTGGTAGGAAGATAAGAGAGGCGCAGCGCCTTATAAGCCATCGGCCCATCGTAGCCTATAGTTGTCATGCCGCACTGCTCTTGGTGGATGGCCAAGCTCCGATGGCAGTGGCTGTGCATGTAATTGATCCGTTCCCTCGTCATGTCACGGGACTTTCTCCATCATCCAACCATTCAGGACTTTCAGTTTGAACTTTGAACTACATTCGAACGACGAACAATGCTTTCCGTGTTTCTGCCGAAAGGTGAACTAGGTACACGAATTTTACCTGCAGCCACTGCACCCCTTAATCTGTACTCCTTTGTTATTTTGTTGTCAGGCCATCGGAAGAGAGACGTCTCTTGTTTTCGTGCATGCGCACACATGAATTATACAACGGTGTAGCAGTTGATTTACAGCACGACGAGGATTTCTCTCCCTGTGAACGTGGAAACCTGGTTTTCATGTAGCGTCAACGATGTTCACGATCCTCTTGGAAACCATTGCTTTGTCAGATTTCTTTCAAACCCTCAAACAGAATTGTCAACAAAGGCTTCTTTCTTCTGGTAGCCTTAAATTGGGTCAATGGTCCAGAGGGATGGATTTCCTCGAATAACTACATCTATGGGAGAAACATGCCACACTTTGGGTCTCTTGCCGAGGATGTATTTCATGCCATTGCCGTCTACATAGATCAAGGTATTACCACTCCTCCTGAACATCAGATTTTTGACGAAGATCCTCCCCACTACCTTTCCACGCCTTATGAAAGGAAGCCCGGTGACCGAACGTGGTTGAACGCACATACGTTAGCTCACAGGAGATCAACTACGTCCAGCAGGTGCTCAGATTAGCCTACACTTTGACCAAGTGCCTTCGTACGAGAGAAAGGAAAGCGACCCAGATTGGCTGAAAGACCTAGACAAAATTTCCGTGGATCGTGTTCATATTCTCCTCTCGGCTCGAGAACCAGTGCCTCTCATATTTAACGACATTTCCGATTGGTGTGCAATGAACATTTCCTGCGCTATCGAAGCCTCGACCACAGAGCCTGATAGTCTGTTCGATGACGATTCAAGCGACGTTTCTATGGACAAGGAGGAAGATGAAGGCAGCGACGAAGTTTTACGGAGACCGAAGATGGCGACGCCAAGGAATACAACTTTAATTACGAGGACTGTTTATCAATTCTATACCCTCGCGCTAATAGTTCCTATGACCCGGATCCACTTTTCTGGCGTTGGAGTATCGACGAAGCAAAGGAAGACCTTCCAGTCGACACTATCTCACCTCTTCTGGAGGATCCCCTCTCACGGAAAGTCGCGCTTGACGTGTTTAAGGAAGTCCTTGATATCTCACCGGGTCCTATACCAGAGTATGTCCGTTTTACTTATTTATCCTTTCTGACATTTAGCTTACGGCTTTCGTTTACCACAGAGTCAAGCAGAAATTTGAAATCGTCTTACGATCTCTGTGAAAGTACTTCAGTATCGCACACACCCGGACTTTTAAGTACGAACCACCCAAAACGATTGACGGAATGAAAAGAAAAACTCCTGTTGTTGGAGCTTATCTCACTTTAGCTTCTGTGGCATACATAACCCGTTACCTCCAAACGTTCCCTGTGGCAAAGACAGTAACGCAGTGATGACAGCCAGACTAGATTTGTCCAGAACGATGGGTTGGCTTATAGTGACTAGAGACATTGGCTTACTTGAAATCATTACCCGGCGGGCAGACGCGTATGGAGCTCGTTTAGATCATTGTAATTATCTTTTTTTAATCCCAGGCATTTCTGGACTGAAACGTTTTTCAAGGCTTTCGATGGTCCACAGTATCCTATCGATCTGGTATGTATATCTTCTTGCATTTCAAAGTCAGTTCTCTAGTTGCCAACCCAGTTCCCACAGAAAGCCGCGTCAGCACTCAGGAAAGCGGTTGGAGTTTTCGTTGAATTCTATGAAATGGAGCAGAGCGAGGAGTTAAATGCTGTTGTGGCTGTGGATATTTTTCTATCTTATTTGAATGCAGCCGATTTTTATAACTTCTACTCGTACCCCCACTTAGCCTTCTCTTACGTTGAAGATTCTGTTCGACGTCCGAAATTTGAAATCCAAGGTCTCAAAGCTCGAGAAGAATGTAGACGTTAGGGCGGCTGCTCATCTGGTAAAGAAATTGTTAGAGTCCGATCCCGATAACTTTCTCTGTACGTAATCCTGAACCGAAAGCAAGAGTGAAATGCCCGGACATACGACCCAAACGGCTGTCCTACCTTTGGGCGGAATATACGGTAGTCAATTTCGTGCGCACTAATTATGTGGTAGTCAAGGGCCAATTGTAATTGCAGTAGGTACGTAGTAAGTTGAGTAACATTTATTTCCGATCGCGTCGTACTTTACGAACACAATCATAACAATACTAAAGATTCTGAGCGTTATACGTGCGACGCGAGTCGGAGTAATTGAAAATCTCCTAAAAGTACTCAATGGAACAGATCGCTACTCATCATCGTCCCTGGGTGGCCACAAGCGGAAGGAAGATACTTCGGACTTGAAGTCAATCGATGGTATGATATCCTCCTTTGTGACTTTGGATTTTCCATGTCTGAAAAAAGCAGAAGTCAATGAAACACAGGAGAAGGAAAGAAATGAAGACATACTCCTTCTTTACATGACCCTTGAGGTCTCTAACACCGCCAGGTCGCTTGCAATGGACACAGACCATACCATTATAACTGCGTGCTCTATACCTTTCCATCTCCTCCTCCAACCTGAGTCTAACGATTACGGCTTGCTCTTCTTCCATTAATTCCAGTTGCAACTTTTTGGTATAGTGGCTCTCCTGGCTATGCACAGCCTAATTATCAGAGAGTTCAAAATCGTTATCAAGTTGAGAAATATGGAACAAGGAACAAACACACCGCCTGAAGCCACGAAAACGTTGCACGACCTACAGAATCATCGTTGCATCCGATACACTCAAAGATGGGGTTCGCACTATTCATTTCGGCAGTTGAAGTTGTTGCTGGGTCAAAGCCAGCCATCTGCACGATTTCAGCCATTGACTTGACGTACTCTTGCTGGTATTTTATACGACCGGTAGCGTTCCAGAAGATTTCGCTGACGGCATCGCCCAAATAATAGGCTTCAGAATTCTGATCAGAAATACTTTGATAGCCAAGGTTGGTTGCGCATTTATGCATGAGCACTTCTGGGTACCTTAAACAAACCGATGAGCCACACGACGAGCAGATGAAGAACGTTGTAGCCAGGTTAAATACTGTGTCCGGGTCGAATGTATAGTCCGGCCTGGCTGTCTTAATGAGGCTAAGCAGCTGCCCCTTAATGTCTGCTTGCCATTGAACAGTTAATTGGGGTAGCATTGCCAACACAGGCTCCAATGATTCGTGTGATTCCTCATCGTAGACCATGCCACGAATGTCAGGCATGCGGAACAACTCCCCAGTGCTAGGATGCAGGGAGTTCGCAGGTAAAGTTGATATGTAGGTTCGTAAAACATCCCGCAACGCTCGTAGACGTCGCTTCAAAAGAGTTTTGCGACGTAGTTCCAGTCGAGCTTGCTTTCGTTGTTCCATGAGAGAATTCAAGGTTTCCTCCAAGTCGGAGAGAACTGTGGCACGCTGTGTCATGTATCTAATAAAAATTTAAATAGTACCGGTACTGACCTTGTTGCGTAATATTTTTCTTGCAGGCTTTAACAATTATAGGATTGTCTTCGATCTTAATATCTCCTGGCCCTATTTTGGACAGTTCGTCCGCCCAGCCGAGCTTTTCTATATGTCGTACAACACTAGAACCAGGTAAATTTTCTCGGATTTTACATGAACAAGATAATGTCCACTCACGCAGCTTTGCGATCATCGATTATTGATTCTTTCTCTTGCTGTCGCAGCTTTTGAAGTTTTTGGAACCAGATTGAGCAGGCTTTGGCATGCTGAACAGAAGTTGACAGTGTGAAAGGAGGCGTATCATCAATCGAAGAACAAGACATACATCATCTATTGCTTTCCTTTCTTGCAGCTTGTCCTTCAACCATTTGCTCTTGTCTGTCGCTGATGAATATTCCGCCTTCCAAGTTGAATCTATTACGGAATCGAAGTACAGTGCACCACGACGGCGTCCTTGCAAAATCGGTGAGATCGACAGACAAGTTTCAAATTCAAGCAAAACATGCCTATAATCGTCAAAATAGGAGGTTCCAATTGGGAGGGATAACCGCGGGCAGAACTGCGGTAGTCTTCTCGCTGGAACCTATGTTTGAAGATTATCGAGAAAGCTGCGATGAGATTGAGGTTTATACACACCTTGAAGATTGTTCCACGCATTTCGTGCAGATTCGAAGGCGAGCAGACCAAACATGATGCATGCTGCTGGTAACATTGCGGTCACAGATCTGACAGAGGATGAAGTTAGATAGCATTTCCTGTTGAGAAAAGCTGACGACAATACCTCGCAGTTCTTGCCAAAAAGTAAATCGGCATATTGAGGTTCGGATAGGTCTTGAGGGCACTCGGGAAGCCCGGGAATATTTGCCCTTGCCGCTTTCCAGATAGATGAGGCGGAGCGATTCATGAGGAGGGCTCGGAGATCTTTTGTTGTGCGGGCCAAGTGCAGCAAGTCAACTGGTTCAAGACGGCCAAATATCTGTTTCGACAGCGGTCAGCCCTTTCAGAGATGTATGAGTTGTACACCTCAAGACGGACATACCTCAAAGAGCAGGTCCAACGGCATCTCGACCATCCTTTTCAGTATTCCACGCTTACCTCGCGGTTTTTTGGGCTGGGGTTGGCCGTCAGCATTACCGTCTTGAGTTTTTCGCTTCTTATTTTGGGGCTTTTTAACGGGAGTGGCTCCACCCTCCTCCTCCTTGTCCAATTCTTCGTCTTCGGGATAAAACTCATCCTCAGCCAAGTTTTTTGGCGGTTGTTGTGGTAAACGTGCTGAACGGCGTTGCATGGTGGTTGCAGGTCAAGCTATGAAGGTGCGAAAATGATTGTAACAAATATTTATTAGGGTGGGCGAGAACGAGGGGCGTAGGAATGATGGTAAATACTTGTGAGACTATTGTGACGTGTCAAAACGCGTGACAAGCGCGTTAAACACGCGTTTATGTCACGCGACGCGCCAGACCTAAAGTGTAACAGAGCTGAACTGTACAGTTTGGCCGTTCATAATCAATTCGAAGCTCAAGAGGGAGGCTTCTTCAGGAAAATTGTGCGGTTTAAAACATAAATATGCTTCCGAGCAAAGTCATGATTATTTTGCCGCTGCGGAGTTTTTACGTAACCTTGTTTTGTCTGCCCATATCTGGCAGGAACCCCTGTGCACCAACCTCCAAGGAATCGCTATTGTTCAAGAGAAAGTTGTTATTGGTGTAAGCCGCATAGGAACAATTTGACAAGGCCGGGATAGTGGCGGTAGCCTCCAATGAAGTATGAACCGTAATGCCATTTGTTCTTACTTAGTCCTTCGAGTTCCTCCTGCCACAACTACATTCCAGGCTTGCCGTTCCCGGGCCCTCTAACGCGCAAATGGCCTCGTTGTGGTCCATTCCGCTCGACTCTTGTAGGCTTCCTGATCGGATGATCTTCACAGCCGCGCTTTAGTTCAACCTATGGGACGCACACTATCTGTGCGGAATCAGATGGATATCTGCCCAGCTGCGTGCACGAACCCAATCTTGTCTACTTTCTTATGTAGCCTAGCTCGAAACCTGGATATAAAAGGGGGGAAGTCTTTCTCCAGTCTCTCCAGACACTAGCGTAGCTCCCAGTTTCAGGGTGAGTTCCACATCCACCACGGGCAACGCTCTTTACTTAGCACCAACTTCTCTAGTGCCTTTCCAACTTGAAAAAGATTTCAAAGTGCAAGGTAATTAGTGATCACTGCTTGCCTCGTTGAAATGAATCTGATGCTGACTGCAGCTAGACAGACAAAATGAAGATGCAATTAGGTCCACTCGTTGCTCTGGCCGTGCTCTACACCTCAGTTACCGCTGTGCCAGTTCCCGATTCAGCAACCGCCACTGAAGCCGCCACTGAAGCCGCCGTCCCACCTGTCGGTGATGCTGTATTCGACACTTTTGGCAAAGTCCTGGCCACTCTTTTCGCAGCAGTCGTCCCTCATGCAGCTCTCACCGGTGCATTGGGTGCTGTCGATGCCTGCTACAAAGATGGTTCGGGCAGTGTTGTCTGCCCTCGAGACGAGCCTGCGAACGACGCTGGCACTCCCGACCAAGCCTTCAAGATCGCAGGAAATATTGGGGCTGTAGGTGCCTGTTCCTTAACGGAAGGGGGGGGGGTTGATTTTCCCTTAGGATGCGGCTGCTGTTCCTTTCATCGACAAGTTGTCAAACTCTACCCTCCCTACCCTATGAAGGACAAGGCCAAGGACTCTAAACGACATGCTGAACGCGATACAGGCATGTAGTTGATCTGCTTCTACCATGTGAACTGTGAAATTCGCTAACCGATATTCGAGTAGACACGCTGAAGTTAGAGTATAAGAACCGGAGTGTCGTATGTTGATGTATCGGCAGTGTCAATGTAATGCTGGTTTTCATGGATTGTTCCGTTCAGGCGCTGTAGCACTCTAAAGGCGCAAGATTCCTCTGCGCAACGATCTCTTCCAAAACTTTGTAACAGGCGTTCTCCTTCCATGCCTCAGGCTTCCCACAAAGACAGATCCGTTCCAGCTCAGGAGAAGTAAGCTTATCCCTAATAAAGTAACCAAAATCTGGGGAGGTGAAAAGGGTTGACGAATCCATCTTTATCCGGATACACCTCAGGTTGTGCAAAACAACATTGGTATTCTCCTGTAAGAGAGTGGTGCCCAGACTGAGAGGGGCACAAAACTCCTCGAGGTTGGGGCATGACTGAAAAACATGTCCCGTGCCAAAACCTGACATAGGTGGTGGCGAAAAGGCATCTGGCTGTACACCAAAGTCGAGAAACTCCAAATGCCGAACAAGGTGACCTAGCGTCTTGATAATGGACTGTTTCTGGGCATATAACCCACCCAAGACGAGGCGTTTGAGGTTCGGGAGGACTGCATTGGCGAGTATGAATGCATTCTCCACTTTACCCTCAATTCTGAGGGTGGTGATGCTCTTGTATGGTGGGTATACGAAAAGGTTATTCTGAGTCCGATGAAGGCTAATGATGGACCAATAATCCGAGTGCTGATTCCTATGTGACAAAGTAAGATATTGAAGATTGGGAGCATGAGCCACGAGCTCGACGAAGAACTCAGGATTAGAATTCCAATACGTTCCGCGCCCGGGTGTCACACCAGGCGACCACCAATCTATCCTCTTGATGCTCGGGAACGAAGGAAAAACCTGTCCTGGCTCCAAGCGCACCTTTCCTAGTGTAGGGCCCAGCTCCGAAAACGCGCTATAAAGACATGGCCTCACAACCGTTTCCACCAAGGGACACCGCTCCAGGACACGTAACACCATTTGCGGATTGAACGGGTCAAAGTCGAGAACCTTCTCGCTGATTTCGACACGACGGACCCATCGTCCATTATCGAAAAGTGCGTCTTGCAGATGTCCTTCTAGAGCCGTCAAGAGAGCCTCGGTACCATGTTGGATGCGAATGCACTCGTAGAGCATCTCTGTAGCAATCCTTTTCCACTCCTTGCATACCAGCACCACGGCCATCTTGACATCGAGCGCTCGCTGGGCAGATGAAGACCAGTCACGATCACGAAGTGCGACTGCTTCGAATGGGCGGTAATCCACTGAGGTGTCTTCATATTGGCTAACCTTTAGGGTAGCTTGGCGGAAGATTGTCAGCCTGATCTCTGCAGGGAGCTCGTTGAAGTGCATCTCGAGTACAAATTACTATCCTGATTGAGACTTAGATCGTCAGCTAGAAACTCATGGCTGGAACTTACTAAGAAAGAGTAAACAAGGACTGTCCACTGTGGAACGGCAAGTCGTACAGAGCATGACTGTCAACGTTATGGCATTCGTAGTTGATTATCGTGGGAACTGGTAGTGGGGGTTGGGAGAAAATGGCGTTTGGTTAAATAATGACCTTGCGACCAACGAGCTCTATTGCGACATCTACACAACATAAAAACCACAAGAAAAATATATAAACGACAGAGAGGAAAAGAAGCACAAGCTGATGCATTAGAATGACTTTGCAACCCGGAAGATCCCCGACCGAAGAAAAATGAGAGAGAGAATTCGAAAATATAACTAAGATGAAAGTCTACAACAACTAAATAGTAATGTAAGAAACACACGAAAGCAATAAATTTACAAAAATGGGGCTTGCAAGGTTGGACTGAACCTTTATAATCTCGCATTGCAGGGAAGTTGGAAGAATAAATAGAACTAAGAAATGATTGAAAAGATTCACATGTATATACGATAAGGACGAGGTGAAGAGGATGAGGAGGAGATTTACAGGCTGGATGATGGATCGACTAGGGATGGATGGAGAACGAACATGAAAAATTCAAATAAAAATAGACGAAAAGTAAAATAATAAGAAGCTACAGACTTTTTTTAGTATAATAGTAGTACACATGCAATCAACAGGGGCAGAGCGATATTTGAGACTGGCAAATGGGATAAGGGAGATGGGGAGATGGAAGACGACGGGTTGGAGGAGTGAATCTCTACGTGGCATGTAATAGGGATGTGGAATGCATTGATCAAAGGACCACCTGAACTGCATTGGAGATTAAAAAAAGAAAGAGAACGGCACATCATAAAAGAAAAGAAAAAAGATTTTTCAGGATAGGAAAGCACAAGTAAAAATGCGTTCGTGCCGCAATTGAAATCGAAGAAAGACGTTATGCCTTTCTATAGAATGGCTGAAGGTGGTCGCGATGATGCACACCCAAAGAAGGGAGGTGAAAGCTGATGCCGAGGTCGGGGTCGAGGTCAAGGTCGAGGTCGAAAGCCACCCAACGAAAAGGAGTCGAAATGCCCAAAGGAAAGAAGAATCGTCCTGATAAGCGCCACACGTTGGCATCCAGAAGCCCGACACGAGGAGGACAGGTAGAACGAACAGACAGGCAGGGGCAAGCCTCATGCACATCACGTCGCGTGTCGGATCGAAGGATAAAAGGGCAGCTTCGCAATAGAAAAGGCAATCGCAATCGCAAATGCATGCACCCGCCAAGACCCCAAGAGGCCAAGAGAAAAGAAAGCAATCAGACGACCTCCCGTCGCGTAATGCTATCAATCCCCTCATGATCAAAGAGGCATCCTCCTTCCTCCTCTTCTTCATCATCGAGCCCTTCCTCAGCATCAAGCCCCCCATCACCAAAAACAAATGGATCCTCCGCCTCCTCCACCCCTTCTTCACCCTCACCCTCATACCCATACCCCTCACTCCCATCCTCGCCTTCAAAGAAATAATCACGACCAAAAGCCGAAGGCTGATCATAAAACCTATATTCATCCTCCTCCTCTTCCGGCTCACGATCATCTCGCATCACCTCATCCTTATCCAGGTCGTCCTCTTCATAAAACGCCCTTGCACGCGCATGAGCTGGAGGAAGAGGAGAGGAACCATATCCCCTTGTCTCCTCCCGCGTCCGAGACTCCGCTTCTTCATCCACGAGGACATTGCTTGAGGCTGACACGGGTCCTTCTCCTTCCTGCTGCTGACCGCTATTACTACTGGCACTAAACCCGCCCTGCATCCACACATCATCCCAAAGATCAACGATCCTCGCTCTCTTCCTCGGATCGCGCACTAAAAGCCTCCAACGATCCGCCTCGCCCCTTGGCTTTTCACCAATTGCGGACCCACGAGCTCTTCCTCTTCGTGTTCATGCACTTGCATTGGTTCTCCAGTGGACATTTCAGAGCGTTCACCACCACCACCACCACCGCCACCTGCCGGCCACTCCCACTCGCCCTCGCAATCCGCATTAACCAATGCCTCCTCTCCGCTGCCGAAAATTTCTTATCCACTTCACCACTCTCCGTCTCCACCCCCTCTCCCCTCCAATCTTATGCTCCTTCCCCTCCCCTCCCACACCCTCACCAAACGGCAGCCCCCTACCCACAAGCGCATAAAGCACAACCCCACACGCCCACGCGTCCGTCCTGCGCGCATCGTACCCCCCACTGGCACCCGTCACGAGCTCAGGCGCCGCATACGCCTCGCTTCCGCACCGCGTGGTCAACAATTCCGCGTCCCCGCGGGTGAGATCTCGACGAACCGCGAGAGACCGAAATCTGTCAGTTTGATGAGGGTGCTGGGGTGAGGGGAGGTGGGAGAGGGTTGGGCGGGGGAGGTGGGGGTGAGTGAGGTGAAGATGGGTGTTGTTAGGAGGATGTCTGGAAGAGAAAGGTGTTAGTTGATAGATGGGGATGAAGGCTGATGAGGGCTTACTCTCAAGTTTGATATCGCGATGCACGAGTCCAACACCATGCATCCATCCGACGGCCTTACACAGCTCGCACCATATCCGCCTCAGAACCGACTCGCCTGCCAAGAAAAAAAAAAAAGAATTTAGCACACTATTCATGCTCTGCAATCAAAAAATGTCAACATACCCAGCTTTCCCCATGCACATCATTATTAACCAACCCCAGTAAATCCCCTCCTGGTAAATACGGCAGGACGAGGATATGATGCGTCGAGGTGGAGAGGTGGGCTAGGAGCGGCGTGATATTTGGATGGGAGATATGCTGAAGAGGAGTGATGTCAGCTCAGTTGTCATATACAAGCAGGAGGAAAGAGAAGAAGAAAAAGGAGCCAAGAAGCATGCCAAGGCCGCCTACAGACATAGGCACCAGTGGTGGCGTTCAATAGAAAACTAGACTAGGAACGTCAGTCATCCGAGCGTCCCTGCCAGCCGGACCGCACACCACCACCTGGCCGTCCATCCAGCACAACTCCTCAAGCGACCAAGATGAGGACAGACACAATACAAGAGATAAAAGAAAACCAGGACTAATCTAAAACCCCAAAACAACTCACCCTCAACACCTCAACCTCCCTAACGAACCCCACCCTGGTCCTTTCCTCCTCCTCTCTCTCTTACCTCTCGCATGCGGTCCACGAGGTTTACGCGGCGTCATTTTAACAGCCACCAACCTCCCCGTACCCCATATACCACCACCCCCATTAAAATTAGAATTGGAAGCAGCGGAAGCCGTGGAAGTACTAGCCAAACTCGACTTCCTCGACCGCCTCCCGTCGCTCGCAGGAACAGAAGCCGAATGGGTTTGAGAAGCATAAGCAAATTCCATCGGCGTCCCCATCTCCCCGTCTCTCTCATCTAAATACGCCCTCCCAAGCCTCGAAGCCGGCTTCGTCCCTCTCACCCTGGCTCGAAACTTTCTCAAACTCGAGTCTCTTGAGAGCGACGCAGCAGCAGCATCCCTGGGGATATGATGACCCCCCTCTTCGTCTTCTTCGAATTGCCGATGCAGAGCCAGCCGCAGACTCGAATTTCTCGACGGTTCTTTCGAAATTGAAGTCGAAGAACGCACGCTAGAGTCCCGGGAGAGCGAAGACCGGTCAGAGGCAATGGAGGGGAGAGATTTGATACTTGAATTCCTGGAGAGCGTGTTATCTTCACTAGCTCCAGATAAAGAGGATGAGATGGGCGAGGGCATAGCGGGAACGACAGAGGACGTTCTCGAGAAAGATAACATATTCCTCAGACCTTCTCTCAACCTATTAGGCGGCCGTCTAGCAGTCGCAGGCGTAGGCGTCGTCTCTGTCGTCTTCAAAGGCACCTCTGGCGGCGGCGGAGGAAGAGCCTTCATCTCAATAGCTCTGCGCTCCTTCCGCGCTCGTTCTTTCTCCCTCTCCCTCCTCTCCCTATCTCTGCCTTTGCCGCTCGCCCTCCTCCGGAGGTCTCTCACACTCTTCTTGGAGACAAGCGTGAGAGGTACGCGGCTCAGATCTTCCGCCAGCCAAACCGCAGAGAAAGCCCCATGACCGAGTGACTTGACGAGGCGTAACCTCGGTGTTTCCGTGAGCTCTGCTGGCTCTGGTGCTCGTGGCAATGGTGACGCGACGGACTCTGGGGAGTAGGAGAGGCCTGGGGTGGTTGTTGAGAAGGACGGAGCTGTACAAGGGAGGTTAGAAGGTTAATAGTAAAGATAAGAGGGCGTTTACCGAAATTGGAAGACTCGTTCGTTGGAGTGGGTGTACCGCGATCGATACTGGTGTCCGGAGAGGCGATCGAAAAGTTTATCGAGAGAGGCGATAGAGGAAGCGCTGAGAGCTCGATGATGCTCCCTGGATGAGGGTCCTCTCCATCCTCATCCTCCGTGATAAGTCCCTGGTTGTGTTTGCTCGGGACTCTGTCTAGACAGCAGCAGGCTCCGTTCAAAGTGTAATAGATTCGGCTCTAGGTCCGCAGGCCGAGGAGTAGCTTCCTCAGCTGAAGCAAACGCCTCATCCTTTGAATGAGGTGGAGTAAAGTCTATCGGCATGATGGTATCGTCCCTGTGAAGAGACCGGCGAGATATGGACGCGGAAGGGGGTGGAGTGGGCAAGCGCGGCTCCGCAAAGCTCGAGCTGCACGATGACGGATTGGAGTAGTCCGAGGACTCCCGTTCATGACCGGGATGCGAGTGGGAATGGGCACGGGCCGTGCTGTCGGCGAGATGGTCAAAGTTGATAAGGTGGCTCTGGGAATGGGGGCTGCGGAGGTGGGAGGTGTATCGGGAGGGGAAGATGCGCGACGGATGGATCGCATTCTGCTTGCTAGCAGCCCCAACTATCGATGACGCAGGTGGAGAGGGCGGTCTCGCCGGAGTCGAGAAAAACTCCTCCGTTAGCGACCGGGGTTTCGGAGGGGGCGCCGGCGGGGGAGACGGGGTGGGCGAAGGCGGGTGTGTGGACCAGGGGGAGGCGAAGAAGGCGTTGGTCTTTGAATTGGAATTGGAGGCCTCTGAGTGGACGGAGCTGGTGGTAGCCGAGGTGATGTCGGAAAAGGTGGAGGAGAGAGACGAGGTGCTCGAGCCAGACAAGCGGGATCTCAGCGAGGATGGGCCGGGCATGGGGGGGCACTCGAGATAGGTCGACATGGTGTTGGACCACCGCGGAACGGTCAAAGGCGACTACTGCTGTCACTTATCACTCGAGTCACGCGTCCGTTCGCACGCCCAGTCCATCATGATAAATCCCTTCCTCCTTGACTCACCTCGTCCACATCATCGGTCATTCCTTGGATCATTCACAGCAGCATCGTATACTAATAGCTGCCAACGTGCACATCCCAGTCCAATCGAACAAATCTTCGAGCTAGCAAACATCTCTCTCAGGCTTGACCCGTCCGGTACCTGAACGGTCCAGGCATCGGAGGTGGCGTCAACACCTCTCTGGCTCCGATAATGCGACCTTCTCCGTAAAAGTCGGTTTAACCCCACCTCTGCCTGAAAACATTCAGCGCGCCAACCCTCTTTCAATCGCAGACGCCTGTCCAAGCCTTGGCGATCGCAAGCGCTCGGCTTCCTCCGTGCCTGAATCCCAAATCAGGGACCATGCGCCACACCGATGATGGGAACTGATCGTCTAAACGTTTACATAACGCCCGGCATATAAGATCAGTTATGTATTTGCATTCACTTTCCAATCCTCTGCAAAGCGCCGTCTCTCTGTCTGCGCTCTAACAATATTGAGTGTCTAAAGCGCAGTCCGCTATCTACTATGGTCCGCAGTCATATTTAATGAAATGAAACTGCTTCTCTCATTTCAAATAGTCAATGCTCCATCTCATAAATGACTAAGCGCAGCATGCATGCATGTATTGAAGCATGTTCTGTCATGCATTTCCAGGTCCGGGTTGTAATAACCATGCGTGTTAATGGCATCATGATAAGAGTAACCCAATTACCTGAGGCCCGAGGTCCTGAACTGAAACGCAATCCTGCGCATCACCTCGGAATTATGCAAGTTCATCCTCTCTTCGGATTTACTCCAACTTAGGTTCACTGAAATACGCATACAAATTAGATTTATCAGCATCAGTCCCATGCTTCTCGATTGAATAATAAAAAATAATCAAGAAACCTCACCTATCACCGGGATCTTTTTCTCTGACCTTTCCGCCTTCAACACCTTCCTCCTCATTCTCATCCTATCTAGTTCACCCTCCTCACCTACTTCCTTTTCTCCCACCTCACCATCCCTCTCATCCCCATCTCAACAGCAACCTCCTCCCCATTGAGCACCTCCTCCAACTCTGCCCTTAACCTATCCAACTCCTCTAATATCTCCTGCACCTCCCTTTCCTTCTTCTCAATCTTACTCTTTATTATATCTGACTTCAACTTTGCGATTGGTGTAACCTCACGAGCATCGCTCTCTGTGCGTGGGAGGGGCCTTTTTGGTGGAGTTTGTAGGTGTGGGGCATGATGGATGGATGGCAAATTTCGATAGTTTCAAGTCAAGGGTTGAAGGTTGTCAATGTATGGTGGCGATTATCGGTTTTGAACTCGACTAGGTCTCTTGATTTAGACCAGATATAAATGCACTGTCAGAGGATAATAGATACAGTGTGAGTTTCATCAGAATCAGAGAGAAAAGTAGATAGTGCGAGGGAGGCGTACACGTAAAATATTTAGGAACACGTTAATTGACGTGATTAGTTGATTGTAGGGAGGTGGTTTAATAGTGAAATGCATCGCAGTAGCAACACGCGTCGGGAGTCCCGGACATGAGAAGCGAAACGCGTCTCCGTTATAGCACGTGGATACAAGACGCGTCGGTCACAACCTCGAAGTTGAACCGCGATTCGTGGCAACATAGAGCACGATAAATTTATAGACATGTATTCAAGCTGTTAGTGCAGTAAGTATATCCCGGTCCAAGTACGAAAAAAAGAAAAAGCAATACGATAACAAAGCAAATGGGAACGACGAATGACAAATAACAAACGAGAACGACGATAATGTGAAAATAGCAATGATAAACTTCCAATAAATGATGAAGAGATAGCTTGAAACTTGAAACTGAAGCTTGAGGCCGACAGGCAAACACATGGCTGCCAATGGAAGTAGACTCCAGAAAGCTTGAAACCTAGGCAGTACCGTGACGGCGCTTTCTCTCAGCTTTCCTCTCCTCCCTGGCAGCCTGGTGCATTTCCTATTTACATTCCCTATTCAGCTCATAATAAGTTATCCACTGCCACATCATATAGTATAATACCAATATCCTGGCAAAACACACCTCCAGCGCCGACATCCGCAACTGACTCTGCCTTCAACTTCTCTAAGACCTCCTGCATTTTCTTTATCTCCCTCTCCATATTCTCAATACGAACCCTGCATTCTTGGGCTTTATCGTGCGCCTTTTTTGCTTCCTGAGCATTTAGTTGGGATGGTTTCGAGTTTAGGTGCTACATGGCCTGACTTTGCCTTCAAGCTGTTACTGTCCTGTCAGCCCATGGTTGGAGTGAAGATGAAGGCGCTGACGTGTTGATAATATAGTGAAAGTGTTTGGGGTATTGTAGATCAAGGTGTAGTCCTCGGCGGGTCGCTGAGGTATCAAGTCCGAAACAGTCACGCTGTGCAGTTCAGTCCTCCACTGCTGTTAAGGTGTAATATAATCTCCAAACAACCTCATGCTCTAACGCTGCCGGCGACTGTCCCCATAAATTGAGGGCCTCCAAGCTTCGAGTTGCGTCAAGGTTGGATTGAGTTAAGTATGAATGTTTGAATTACTAAGTACTCTCTGCTCACCAAGTTGATCGGTATTTTTAGCTCAAGAAAGGCGCTAATAATTCGAACTTCAAGTTTTGTCTGCAGCGCCAGTTGCATTGGATATTGGGATATATCACTGTGCGACTCAATTACAATTTTCGTCCAATGCTGGGTTGTCTTTGACAGATCCTCGAATACGAGCTAAGGTATATTGAACTAGGAACTTACACATACTCAGACGTTACAAAAATTCTTTCTACCACATCTAAACTTGAAAATTGATCCTGCTTTCTGAAATGCGTAGTCTTGACCAATATTTCACCTGTTCTTTGTATTGTAAAGCATAAAGGATGTACGCGAATTCGCAACATCTGCTTAAGTATATAGTGTATGCAAATGCCAAAATACGACATTGAAAAACAAAAAACAGGAGACATAAATAGCTGGGGGGGTAAATGTGGATCAGATCCGGAACAACTGATGTTATAAATATCTCCAACTTGAATGCAAAAAATAATAGCAAACGTCCGTCAGGTGCCGTTCACCCAAGGTTTACTGGCTTGAGAATCAACGGCATGCGGCTGCCACCCTTGGGATCAGATTTGACAAGAGGACGTTGAACGATCGTTGTCTTCTTGATGATTTCGTCTGCCGGAACTGCAAGTTGAAATTCAAAGGCCGGACGAGCGTGAACAACAGCGCTTTCATCCTACACAGCAACTTCCTTAGCAAAATGGAAAATAAATCAGGCTGAAAGAAGCCATACTCGACAAGAGAAAACCTGTAACCAATACATGCACGGGGTCCGCCCAGGAAGGTCATCAAGTTACCCCACACTCCGGGAATACCACCAGCAGCTTCGGGAACATGTTGCCAGCGCTCCGGTCTGGAGAAGGAAAGAATGTTAGTCGGTGGTAATACATGACAGAATGCGCTAAGTACTTGAACTCCTTGGCATCTTCACCCCAGATGGCCTTTGACCGGTTGATAGCAGTCACAGGAATCATTACAGACTGACCCTTCTTGATCCTGTGGGATCGGAAAAAAATTTCAGAAAACAGAACGAATGGTCAAGCATATCAAATTATCCCACTTAATCGAATCCAAGAGGTTGCCATGCACATCTCTGATGGGCTCACCAAGCGGAAGAATATCATCTTGAACAGCTATCCGCCCTGTCATTACTACGGGTGCATGTATACGGAGAGTCTCTCGAACGACCGCATCAAGATATGGCAACGAATTAAGCTCGTCCATGTTAGGGTTGTCCGTACCGATCGTGAACAATTCCTCTCGCAGCTTCGTTTGCGCTTCCGTATTTTGCGTCAAAGCAAATAATGCCATGTCGTTGCTGTGCTGACCAGAGCTGAGTCGGAATTTGAAGGTAAAATTATCTATGCCAAACTTACCTGGTCGTTTCATGTCCGGCAACTAAGAAGGTAGGTACCTCTGGAAACGCTCCATCAGGTCCTAGGGAATGTACAAAAGCAGGATTAACTTACGGGCGAGCACATCATCATCTGTCATACGTTGACTAGGCGGCAGATCCGTAGACATGTTTGCCCTCAGCAGTAAAGAAAGAAGATCCCGTTGTTTGAAGGCCGTCTTTTCCACTTTTCCGTGCTCCTTTTCGTTGGCCAAAATACCAGCCTTACTTTGTCTCAACAGCTGATCGCCAATACGCGCCATCGTCTCATTGGCAATCTTATTTTCCTCATCTCTTGCAGCTGGCTGAGCAAGTCTGCGTCAGGTTACATCGAACGTTGCATATATGGCATTAATAAAACGTACAAGGAAGCGGAATATAGGTAACGCTGCTCTGAGCATAGGAATGACTCTGCTGCGTGTACTAGACCTGAAAATCGTTGAAAATGCCCGATTTAATTCGTTTCTTCTCATTCGCCAAGGCGTTGAATTTGTAATTGAATCCTTAATCGGAAAGACTATGAAGTGAGAATAATCACTACCAACAGGGCAGGCAAAACATACCAGCCAATCCAATAACATCCAAAGTCATTTTACTGAGCCAAGATAGAACCTCAATTTGTCCAGTCCCCTTGTTGCATTCTTCTGCCCATGTATCC
>JADNYJ010000126.1:0-121980 GCA_015501075.1 Gymnopilus junonius | reverse complement strand
CCACGAAGCGTACCGTCTATTGTCCGAACTTTACTGACGACGTAACGATCCTGAGGCGGAACTCGAGCAATAGGAAGAATGCATACAGAAAGGAAGACCTAGAATTTGGTTGATTATTAAATAAATGAATTTAGAAAATGACATACGACCACACGCGGAAGAGCAGGCCATTGCCGGATGAATTCTAAAAATATCGTGGTCGCTTCACAAGTAAAAGTTATAGAACGAAGAATGACTCACCCACAAACGTGTGTGGAACGCCCTTGCCAGTAGTAATTTTATGGAAGACAGCAGCTGATGGAATCCGCTGAAGTTCCCTCTTTTCACCAGGTTTCTCGTCCGCGAATTTGACCGACCCTCTGGTACTGCTGACCTCGTAGAAATAGTACGACAGTTCATCGTGCTCGTCAGCGGTTTGGTCATCATCGGGGTCGTGGCCATTGTCTGGCGGCTGTTCCTCTCGGATTTTGGGCGTTTGATGAATAAAGTGCTTAAGGTTCATACGATTCTTGCGATCAAAGGTATCCTCAAGGGACTGTGTGGAGTACGTCAATACTTGGTTGCAATGAAAATGGATGGAAATACCTTGGCCCAGACCCAGAGGACCATTATTGATTCAAGGACCGAGCCGATCATCAGAGGCACCCAAGCTCCATGAGGAACCTTTTTGAGTGATGCGCCCCAGAACAAAGCTAGTCATAGAAAAAATAATCAATAAGGAACGTAAAACAAGAGAAATGGGAAGACCATACCGTCGAAGAAACCAAAGACGGCAAAAAATACGACACCGACGATGAACGGCCAGTGCTTTACCCAGCGCATCTGTATGGCTAAAAGGAAACTTGTGGAGAACATGACGGTGGCGACTGCGAAACCGTATGCATTCGTCAAGTTGCTCAAGTCCCCGAACGCCGCCACGACCACCACGGTGGCTATCATCAGCGCCCAATTGAAGGCAGGGACATAAACTTGGCCTTGAATAGTCTCCGATGTGTACTTCATAAGTATGGGCGGGAAGGCTTTGGTATTGATAATTTGTTGAATGAGACTGAACGTCCCAGTGATCAAAGCTTGAGAGGCGATGAGCTGGGGCCACAATTAGAGACGCTTGCTTGGCTCAGGACAGAAATTTACCGTCGCAAGAATCGCGAAAGTAAACAGGATCCTGAAGAAGACTGAGTCGTTAACTCAAAGGAGAGGAAATGTACGTACCAGAACAATGGTCCGTTCTTGGGTCCGGGGATACTGTCATAGAAGACATTACCAAGGATCGCCTCTCCATCGTGTATCAGGCGGGCACCTTGACCAAGGTATGCTAAAACTAAACCAGGGTATACAAAAGTGCAGAAGGACATCTGGCCAGAGTTAGGATATCATACACGGACAAAGAATATACGCCTTACCCGAATCGCAGTTGCGTTAAATTGTCCAAGACTCGAATAAAAGGACGATGAATTTTCTGCCTGCACAAACACCTCAAAGACTCACTTCGCAAACATAGCCTCGCAGCCTGTAATTGACAGAAGCACACCGGCAAGAAGGTCATAATTTCGCGTCCTGACAAAAACTTGGCCAATGTCAGTGTTTTGTACGATGGAGAGCACTTCTCAAATCTTACGCAAGACAGCCCTAGAGGGGTCAAATGCACGAAATATTCCCGGGAAGAATGTTATGTTATAGATACCAGTTCCGATGAGAAGGAGGAACCAAAGGAATGCGACTGAAAAAGTGAAGGTTGAGTAATATAATTGACTCCGAAAGAGCACATACGAGGAGAGAACAAGAAGGATAGCCTGGCCGTCCCAAATTGCTGCGCCGCGAATAATACAACTAAAAATGCCTAACAACGTTGAGACCGAAAGCTAGAAATGAGTTGGCAGGAAATAACCCTCACAATGGAAATAGGAACAACGTCGTGGCTAACGGACGGTTTAGCCACTGCTATTCCTCCGACGGCACTGGTGACGGAGACGGCGGGCGTAAAGACACCATCCGCCATCGTAAGCGCTGTACCAAACAGAGACTACAATTGCGGTGAGCTATAACATCACGGATGGTAAGGGAAAATTAAGTCACCAATAGCAAGAGTGGCCATCGGACTTTCTCCTTGAACGTATGTGGTCTATTCTGCTCCTTTCCGCCTGTATACTCCCCCGTAAGTGTACGGTCTGCATCGTAGTCCACACCTTCGCGAGGGTATAAACCCTGATACAGTGCAAAAGAGCCGCCCTCTCCTGCGATAAAACTCGTGGGCAACTTTCTCGACTGCAAAGGACTAGGGAAAGCAGACCTTCTGTGGTACCGAAATGTAACGAGATCCATACCTAGATCAACGGTTTAAAAAGTGAAGTGATATACATAGATTTGAGTTCCTCACATATTTAAGCATGGGTAGAAGCGTCAGAGCCCATATAATCGCACTGATGCCTCCAATAATATCCTCCTTCGAGGGCATGGGCCCATCACTTGGCCAAATACCGTTCAAGACATAGAGGGGAGAAGTCCCAATGTCAGAATAAATGATGCCTGTCATTGGGAAGGTCAAAACGCAAAATCTATGCAAATAAGCTACTATTCGATGCCATACCGAGAGTTTGGAAGCTCAGAGTAAGGAGGGGCCACCCAGTCAAGTGCAGCGCCTCACGTTTTAAGTTGAATCCTTGCTCTGCGCTGCCTTCCGGAGACATTAAATTTGAGGCAAGCAGAAAGAGGGTTGGCGCAGTATGTGGAACAGGCTTTTATGCAGCGATCCACCCGGACGGCCTTCATTCTGGTGCTGACTCCAAACAAAGTCTTCGCCACATCTCGACTCGCCACCGAAATTTCCGAAAAAAAACTTTCCGGTCAAACATTGGTCAAACAAATAGACGAAGCTCCTATCGTGGAATAGCGAAATTCGCGCAAACGGCTGAGGGATTATAGCCATAGGTGAGTGACGACACCGCTTATTGCGGAACCCTTCTAGTTATGGACCACTAAACTCTTCCAGAAAGATGAAAATAAGCTTATTGACGATAAGCAGGAAAAGAAACCCCATAAGCTTGCTGAGGACGCATGTGTGTAGAAATTAGGATCGACCAAGACCTACAGCTGTGCAGGGTTGCTAAATAAGGGTAAGTGACAACCAACAACTAACTTGAACCCAGGTTGACACTTGTTTGTATCAGTTGCACACTGGCATAAATAGTGTCGGCCTTGACTCGGAGGCTTTTGACGCTCTAAATCAGATTGCTGTAGAATCATCGCCTTTAGCTTCTTCGAAAGCTAGCCAGTGGTTGAAAGCAGCCTTTAACATGGTTATCATTGCTATTTTTGAATGAACCTTCGTTCGTTACACCGGGTTATAGATATCGAGGCGCCGGCATCGTGACAAAAATAACCGAAATTGATCTTGCGGTCTTTTCTTAGTAGTTCTATGATATACTTAGGGCAGTAGGCATTAGACTGCATTAGATTTATGACCGTTCCGGGTATGCATGAGGGGAGTTGGGAATAATCTGGAAAACGCACAAGCGGTCGCCGGCCGCAGATCCTACATATTATTAAGCAGTCTCTCAGTTCAAGGACTTCCAATTGGTACCGGCACGCTGCCGGCATGTCCACATATACCGACGAAAGATAAAAAACCTGAACAGCATACCGCAGGTGAGAGAACAGAATAGGACCATAATATAGTAGGCATTTTTGAACTGTAACTCTCCTTATTTTAAGGTCAGCCAGCTACCCGTTAGGGTAGGACTGCGTGTTTGATTTTACCTTTCCTCAGAGTCTACAGCACATGAACGCCAGTCTCAATTGCTATCAGAGACCGTACTTTGTATCAATATTTTTGTGATAGAAATACTCGCCCTCCTATTTACCTGTTCCGGTGACGCTGCATCATTGCAAGCGTAAGGCTTAGTTGGGCTATTGAAAACCACACTGGCAACCTCCTTGCAGTACGTGGATCCCAGCGACTTCAGGCTCAGGCTGACGAATATTAAGTTGTATTAAAGAAAAAATGAGGTATGAAGCGGAAACATGCATTAGATATTTGAATGGACCTGTCTGATCAGAACGCGTCGGACTCGCGCCAGGCGATAATAAACCACGTGACGTGAATTTATCGCGTTTAATGACATTGACAATGAAAATGCAGCAACGAGGCTGCTCTGGCTGCAACCGCGTCGCCCAGCTTCATCCTCCCCTTAAACCCGGAAAAACACTTGAGACTGATTAAATTCAGTACCTCAGGATCAATATGTCCTTTTTCAACTCGATCGGGTGAGTTGTTGTAACGAATCTACTTTCGTAAACAACACGGTCGTCCAAGCCCGATATACTGACATCTTTCCTATGTACGCCAAGGCGAACGATGACCCGTTCTCAGCGGGGTCCAAAGAGGAGTCCAACACCGACGTCTGCAACGTACTCACCTACCACCGAAATGCCACCTAGTCCAGTGCTTCCTTCGCCTAGGACACCACCTACGATACCCAAGCCGTTGTACCTTTCACATCCTTTCGTGGATGCCGCTTTGGTGAAGGGGAATTTTAAGACAATAGTGATGCTTCCGAAATATGTTGATATTATGGAATGGGTGGCCATGAATAGTACGCCTTCAAAATATTGTTATTCCTTTTTCGTTCCCGCTCTAACACCATTTTGCTGCTTTGAAACACAGTATTCGACTTTTATACGAACCTGAACGAGTTTTATGGTGTAATCACAGAGTGCTGTACCCAGCAGACGTGTCCTACAATGTCTGCTGGTCCGACGTGAGTCTTGTCCTGCTCTTCATTCCACCTTCACTTTTGAGGTTGGACTGGTCAAACAGATTGAGCTATACATGGATCAACCAAGATCGTAAACAAGTTCATTTGCCCGCGCCAACGTACATAGACTACGTTATGACATGGATTCAAAATTTGTTGAACGACGAAGGAACTTTCCTACGAAATCAGGTGCGCAGAAGCCTCTTGAAACGGATTTTTCCAATTATTACTTAGTAGCGGATGCTCATGGTTTGGCTTTATCTAGGTCACGACTTTCCCCAAGCCTTTCCCTCCACAGTAAAACACATATACCGCCAACTCCTCCGCGTCTTTGCTCATATATACCATGCCCACTTCCATCAAATCCTCCACCTTCGCTCCGAGCCTCACTTTAACTCCCTCTTCGCTCATTTTCTGTCCTTCGGTCGAGAATATGAGCTGCTTGAAATCAAAGATGTCAAAGGCACGTCCGCTGCTCCTGTAGGAGTCGGACAGCTTTGGGAGGCCTGGAGAGAGATGGGCATTTTGGAAGGATAGACTTTTCATCTTTCTCTTTTGCTCTTACTGGGACTTTAAACTATTTTTAGGCTTGGTCACTAGTTCTCCGAAAGGGTTCGCTTTGTGGATCGCTTTGATACTGATCCTATTTCCCACTTTGCTTTGCTTTCATCTTCACTCTTCTGGCATCCCAACAATAGTAATTATCGAAGCTGCGCGAGCCCTTACTCTGGATATTTTAAACTAAAGTGCATAAAAAATAACCAACTATACTTATGAATGAGTAGGCAATGGTCACAAGGTCAGGGAAGAAAATTGGTCGACGGCATCGATATCGTATGCATTTGGCCTCAATGTATTGGACACTCACTATCCATAATATTGTTTAACTCAATGTTATAATGCTTACCCGTTGCTTTTGCAGGATTGCTGACACTGAGCTTCCCTTTCGTTGCCAGACTTTAGCAATCCACGCTACAGACGTTCCCATCATCGAGGAACTTTTTAGATCAATATGTTATATATATTGCGAACATAGCGCCGGAAGAAACTCTTGCAAACGCCTAAGTTTAAAAATACAGTCCCGACCACCTCTACGTCTGTAGTCTAAGCCCTAATTAATCCTATGCGAAGTTAGTAAACAGCGAGAGGATAATCGTTATACCCAGTCCTCCAATCTGTGCTGTTCTTATTTGTTTGCATATGCGGTACATCGAGCACGTTGTCGAATGGTTTCCCAAATTCCACCCTCTTCACCAAATCTGGATGGGTGATGAAGTTGATCCCAATGCTGATGGCGTCGATCTTTCCAGAAGCGATGAGTTGTGCGCCTTCCTCCGGAAGGACACCACCATTGAGGATGAGGGGCGTATTTTTGATAATGGGACGGTAGGTGGCTAGGATGTCATGTTGGGTTGCACGCGAAACACCTGAGAATAAAAAAGCGAAGCATTAGCGTTCCGATAAAAAGGTGGGGAGGAAGAAAGAACGAACTGTCATATGTCGCGTCCATGAAGGGGAGGTATCGCACCAGGGCGATATATGCCAAGTCCAACTTGTCAAGTTCGGAGAAGTAGTAGTTGTAAGTGTCCAAGGTCTCCTCGAGAGGCATACTGAAGTATCAAGTCAGCAAACATGCAGAAAAAAAGATCGAGCTAGAAGGACATACCCCATGTCATTGTACCCTCCTGCTGGGCTAACTTTGACAGCAACATTCTTTCCCCATACTTCAATCATAGCCTTGACAAGTTCCAAGGCAAAGCGAGCCCGGTTCTCTTTGCTGCCGCTCCATTCGTCAGTGCGCTTGTTGGAAGAGCTGTCGAGGAATTGGTGAATGATGTAGCCGTTAGCTCCATGCACTAGAATAGAATAAAGTTAGTAAGACGTCATTAATGTACACTCTAAATTTTATGTGGTTAAGAGTACTGACATTCAATACCGTCAAAGCCGGCTTTCTTAGCATTTATAGCTGCATGCTTAAATTGGGCAATGATCTTCCTCGGGTCGTCAATCTCAGTGGGCTAATTGTACAATGGTTTTATTAAGGCGGTAAGGAAAGAGTTTGCCGAGAACGACTCACAGTAACGTATCCAGGAGCGCCGGGGAGGATACGGAATTTACCACCTCGCGCTGCAATTGCTGAAGGCGCGTAGACAGGAGTTCCAGCCAGCTTCTGCTGAGGCATGTCTGGGTGAGCAGCTCGGCCAACTAACGGCCAGGGTCAGTAATCAGTGGTAAAACACCGTGAGAGGCCATACCATGCCACAACTGAGCGTAGATCTTAGTTCCAGCCTCGTGCACGCCATCTACAACCTTTTTCCATTCCTTAACATGTTTATCATCCCAGAGACCCGGGGCATGAGGCCATTCGGTTCTGCAGGAACACGCGGATGAGGGTCATCAGACGTGCCAAACAGAACGATAACTTACCCCAGACGGGTGACCAGGATAGCGTCAGTAACGATTAGACCGGCGTCAGCGCGTTGGACATAGTGCTCCTTCATGAGCTCGCCAGGATATGTATCCTCAGCGCGGTTTCTGGTTAAAGCAGCCATGGTGATACGGTTTTTAATGGTTGTGTCACCAATCTTGAGAGGGGTGAAAAGAGGTTCGAGTTGCTTGGGCACGGCCATTGTTCAAGTATTTGAGCTAGAAGATTCGAGTCACAGTGGTTTCGAAGACGGAGCGTGTTGCTGGCCAGCATGTTCTTGATACCAGTGGCTTTTATAGACATCGACATCTCGCTTAGAACCATGGGGTATTCATACGTGAGTCATTTTACGCAAATATAGGGGAGGCTTTGAAAGCTTTGTTAATCTCCCGGTCTTAGCGCGACGGAAAAAGGCAAAGCTCTTTACATAGAAAATTGGACTATCGATGAGGAGGGAAGTCAGCAGATGATGTGAAAGGTATGACATGAAAAAATCATTTGGTCCTTTTTCCTTTTGGCGATACCAGTGTTGTGCGGTTAATAACCAAAAGGTTACATAAGGTTACGTGTATGGTCAAAGTCATTAACTAGTTAATGATGGTTATCCATCAAATAACTTTCCCACATCTGCATCAGTTAAAGTCAGCCATCGGTAAGAGCGCATCTAATCAAGCACCAGAAGCACCCTATTGTTGTAACTTGTGAATGGAGACAGGTTTCGTGTTCTCATTTCTCTATTGTTGGGAGTAATATCATGACATGGGTGATCTATCATCTTCACAGGCCGAGACCACTACATGGTCCCTTGAAGATAAGTATCATCACTGGTGTGTCTTTTGTCCATCTTTCTAATATAATAGGACTTTCTAATAGCTCACTGCAGATATTCTCTGTGCATCTACACCCTCTTCTGGAGTGCCTGATTCATCTGAATTACAAGATGAATTTGCGACTATTATATCTCAGCATACACAGCTCGTTGACGAAGACATCGACAATATTAATGAGGATAATGAACCTGTCTCTGCCTCTGAGGACTGGGTACCAGTCACAATTGCTGAATTGTTTGACTTCCAGTCAGATACATGGGCCCAACGATATGCCAATTCTCCAATTTATCTTTCGAGGACAAACTTGACCTGTATGACTTCCTGGAAGCTGATGCCAAATTGCCGATGGCGAAGATGACCCAGATGTCTGTTAGACGTTGATGACAGAACCTGATCTGATAAGATAAGGTCTGGCATAGTAGTCATAGAGGTCGTTCGATGAAGTCCACTTAGGTATTGTCTTCGACAGAAGAATGCCTTAGTGGTTCAAGTTCTCTCGGTTGTTACAAGAGATATTAGATTCTCAAGAACAAGCTAAAGTACATGGTAGACTAGCTACGTTTATATACTATTTGGGTGTGATAATAATATATACGAAACGAGAGTGAAACGAGGGGAATCGGAAAGGAGTGATCATCATTGGGGCAATGCAGGGGATGATGATCAAAAGGGAAAGATTGTCCGCATATGTGTAAGAAAGTAAATGATCATCTTTGCTCACAAAGATGATCAAAAGAAAACTATAAATAATGAATCATTCGATAAATGATAAAGGAAAATGAGGGGCACACGATAAGATAAGGAGAAACAGGGGATCGTAACATTACCCCCCTACTAAGAATTGAAGCCCCTGGCTTCAATAATGGGGCTCGCCAGTCATGTTGTTTTCTGCCTCCTTTCCCTGCCAGGAGTCGTGCGCTTCATCGTACCAGTCGTTTGGCGAGTTGTCGATGTCATCGACATTCATCAACTGTTCTTCTGTGAATTCGTAGGCATAGCCTACGAATTCCCCGTCACTTCGTCGGATCGGTCGTCAACTACAATCGATCGAGTTGTGGCCTGGACGATACTGGCGGCAGTGGCGGCAGCGGTAGCTGCGGCAGTCGGCCTGCCAGTGGTTGCGCTGCTGCAAACAAAGCAGCGTCGTCGTGGGCTTGGTCGGGGGTTCTCGGGGTGCGAGCAGGTCGGAAGGGAGTCTGGGGTCGGGGTGGTATCGAGAAGGTAGGGCGTAGGCAGGAGGGTCATTTCGGGTGGCGTTCTGGGCAGAGGTCGTCTGCATGGTAGCGAGTGGGTGTCTTCGGGGGGTGGTGATGGGCGCGTGGTTGGGGGTGGTGCATGGGAGCATGCCGAAGGGGTCCTGGGGAGCGTCATCGACAGAGACGGTGTTGAGGAATCATTCGTCTGAGGAGGAACGGGCGGTGGGTCTGTGGGGTGACTTATAAAAGGAAGGAGGGAGGAAAGGTTCCTCTTCGGACCTAATAGCAGACGTGGCGGTAGGTGGGCATTCTCCTCGTCATCTGCTACTGACGAGGAGGGGGTTGATGACTCTTTGAGTGGAAGCGCGTGAGGGTCTCGAACAGTTGTAGGGATTTTGTTCGAGACACCTTTATTACTTCGCGGTGGCGTGCGGTGGTCCGTTTCGTGTTTGAATTGGCGGAGGGTATCCCTAAGGAAGGGATCGTTTTGAAGGACCTCGAGGGGGTGGAGTAGCGGCGGGGGTGGTTCAGGAACTGTTCAAGTTCCTTATGGGTCAGCTGTTGGAAATCGACAAAGTCGAGTAAGTTGAGGAAGTCCTCAACAGAACGGAGGGGGGCATGTACCGTAGGGATCAGAGGTGGGTACCTTGTAGAGGGAGCGTCGTTCGGGTCGGGCGAGTCAGAGGAGGAGTCTGTCTGAGAAAGATGGACTTCGGTTCTAGTACGAGAGGATGAGGGGGGGGGTCAGTTCGAGCGAGGGTGCATTTGCTCGGGCCAGGCAGTGCGTATTGCTGAGGGAGACGAGTTGGGAGCAGAGGCAGTGGCGCGGGTTCGAGAAGAAAGACGAGGCATTGTGGTAGTCGATGATAGAAGGACTGAGGAAAAGGAGGGGGAACTGGTTCGCTTATTTTATAGGTGTTCCAGGTATTCTTCCAAGATCGTCTTCAGTTTCTTGATCAAATGCCTGGAGGCTTTCTCCTTGATGGGGGTGATCATTTCAGTCTCCCATCTTGAGGTTTCTCTGTCGATCATCAGCGTGGTAATAATAGCATTCTTCTCATGTTCACTGTCCCAGATCGTATTCTTGGACAAGGGGGCAGGAGGTTCTCAGGCGAACTTCCATTCCCAGTAGGTAATCCTCATTTCTTCGGGGGTAGGTGGCGGTTTTGGAAACGTAAAGAGGTCTACCATGAATGTATCGTCGTGGTAGAGGGGGGATGCAGTATTCAGGTTCATAGTTGGTATGGTGGTAGGTGATGAAGTTGTTTGTAAACTTCAAGTTTTTCTGATGCATTGGCAAGGTTTGATCCAGGTTCCCACGACGCTTCGGTAATTGGATAGCCGAGCCACTTGACGTGGTATTGATAGCGTCCATTTCGGTACTTTCGGTGGTTTAGAATCGTTTCAACCTCGTATTCTGGTTCTCCATCGATTGTTTCAGGGGGAGGTTGTGTGAAGTTCCGGCCGTGAACCTGTGTTTCCGTGTACGGCATCAACAACGTTGCATGGAAGATGTCATGAATCCTCCATGTCTTTGGCAGCTGTAGTTGATATGTGAGAGGTCCTAGGACACGTTTGATCTTGAATGGTCCTTCTCTTCTCGGTGCCAGTTTCTTATTGTACCGTGTCTTCAGGTTTCTGGAGTCCAGCCATACCTTTTGTCCTTCTTTGAATGGTGCAAAGTTGGACTTTCGTCGATCAGCCATTCTTGCTCTAGCCAGTTCGTGCATGGCAAGGGCTTCTTTCCTGTCCGAGATGAGGTTCTTTAGTTTCTCCTCTACAGAGGGAAACTTCGTGTTTTCAAACGTGGTGGGAATCACGACAGGATTAGTACCAAACATGAGTTCAAATGGGGTTCTCTGCCTGTCAGCATGTCTTCGATCATTATGGACGAATTCCAGGGTGCCAACGTGTTGTTTCCAGGTGGTCGGGTTCGAGGAGCAATAGATAGCAAGATACGCTTCTATTTCCTGATTGAACCGTTCTGTGGTACCATCTGACTGAGGATGATACGCCGTTGACAGTTTCGACTTGATTCCAAGAAGTTTGAGCAATTCTTGGAATGTTCTAGCAGCGAATTGGGGTCCTCTATTGGAAATGATACTGTCCGGTAGGCCAAATCGCTTGAATAGGTTGTCCTGGAGGAGCAATGCCGCTCCTTCTTGCGAAAGAGTTTTCGAGCAAGGCATGATAATTACCCCCTTAGTAAGTCTGTGATCGACCACGATCAATAAAGAATCAAATCCATCGATGCTGGGAGGTCCGTGATCATGTCCATGGAGCATTGTGCGAATGGTCTCATGGATTTGGCTCCTTCGATTGGGTGTAAAGAGGGATTCGCCGGGTTTCGGTTGATCTTGAATTGTTGGCACTGTCTGCACCCTTTGACGTAATTCAGTATTGTCATACAGCATTGTACATTTCCAGTTCTCTGGGGTGTCCTGTGGTGATCGAGTCATGGTACATCGCGACGATTTTCCTGCGTAGTTTCTGGTCATCGGGATATAGTTCTTTTTCTTGTAAAAGATCAATTCGCCGATGCCTTCCATCTGCATTGTTTCCCAGTCATCTAAGTCTTTTGCAAGACTTCGGGGTCCTTCTTGAGTGAGAAGTTTTAATGCATCCACTACGTCTTTGTCCTGTTTCCTAGATTGGGCAATTTCCATTTGGAGATCGGCATCAATCAAATTTATAAATAGACTCTCCGGAAGGAGAATCTTGTCTTCATTGTCATGATCCTCGTCGGGGATCATGTCCGGTCTTCGTGAGAGGGCGTCCGATTGAACCATTTTGCTTCCGGGGAGGTGGACCAGTTGTATATCGTATTCTGAGAGGAATAGAGACCATCTTGCTTGGCGTCTATTCAATTTTTGAGTACTTCTGAAGTATGTCAAATTCTTGTGATCGGAATAGATAATCGTTGTGAATGTCGATCCTTGAATGTAGTGTCTCCATTCTTTGAGGGATCGGATCATCGCCAATAGTTCTCTGTCATAAATCTCGTAGTTTCTCTCAGTGGGAGAGAACGTCTTCGAGATAAATGCCACTGGGTGTCGGTCTCCGTTGCTGTCCAACTGTGTTAAAACTGCTCCAGATGCGTATTTGGATGCATTGCATTCGATCTGGAATTGTTTTGCAGTGTCCGGCATGGTCAAGAGGGTTCTTCCGTGAATTTTCATTTTAGTAGTTCGAATGATTTCTTGGCGTCTTCATTCCATTCGAAGCTATGGTCCTTCTTTAATAGCTCGTTAAGCGCGTGAGCTATTTCCGAATATTTCCTGATAAATCGCCTGTAAAAGTTTCCGAATCCTAAGAAGGATCGGACCTGTTTTACGTTCTTCGGTTCCGGCCAGTCAGCTATACCGCTGAGTTTCGAAGGGTCCATCGAGATCGTTCCTTCTTGGATAATCATTCCAAGATAATCGATTTTTGTCTGGGCAAATGCGCATTTTTCGGGCTTCAAATACAAGTCATTGTCCTTGAGTATTTGAAGGACTTCCTTCGTTATCTGTTCCAGTTTCTTCTTATCTTTGTGGAAGATAAGAATATCGTCCATGTAGATAATGACGAAACCTTGATGGACGACGTCTTTGAACATCGAGTCCATCATTGACTGGAAGGTCACCGGGGAATTGCACATGCCAAAGAACATGACGGTCGGTTCGAATAATCCTTTGTTCATTTTGAATGCCGCTTTCCATTGGTCACCATCCTTGATCCGAATGTTGTTGTAACCCCATCGGACGTCAAGTTTAGTGAAATACTTGGCTCCTTTGAGTTTATCCATGAGTTCGGGGATCAGAGGAAGGGGATAGGCATTCTTGACTGTCCATTCATTCAGGTACCGGTAGTCTTGGCAGGGTCGAAGTTTTCCATCCTTCTTTGATACAAAAAAGAAGGGGGAAGCCATAGGCGATTTAGACGGTCGAATATATCCTTTCTTCAGGTTTTCTTCCAGGAATTTGTCCAGTTCGGTATCCTCGGAGGGCGTCAGAGGATACGTCTTGAAGACTTTAGGTTGAAAACCTTCCTTGAGTTCGATCTTATGGTCCCAAGATCGAGATTCGGGGAATCGGTTGGCGGTGTCCTTATCGAAGATGTCCAGGTAGTCATGGTATTCTGGTGGGATCATTTCCTTAAGTGGCTTTTCTTCCTTCTTCACATCGTGCTTCTGAGCGAAGATTTGTGAGGAGGTTAGTTTGCATTGATCCAAATTTCATTGTCATCCTCGGGATATTCCAGATCTCCTTCATTTCCAGAAGGGGATCATTACCTAGAAAGGAAATGATTAAGTCTGACGAGTCGTCCAGTTGATTGACCTGTTGGATTTCCTCATCGGGTACTTCTTCTACTTGGGAAGTAGTAGTAATCTCCCTATTGAGTTTGACGTGTCCGTTTTTCCAGTTAATGTCCAGGTTGTTTTCTTCGAACCAGGGAAAACCAAGAATGATCTTTTGTTTTCCTAGGCCGGTGACCAGTAATCATTCCGTTTGGGGTTGTCCATCGATGTCGAGTTTTAGATTAACATAGCACTTGATGGTTCCCTTTTTGTTCAGGGTTCCGTCTACATTGTAAACTCGGATTTCCTTTTCCAATGCCTTTGTTACCAGGTTGTGTTTCTTCGTGAAGTTCTGGTCGATGAACTTCCCTTTTGCTCCAGTGTCTCCTAGAGCAGATCCAACGATTTTCGTTCTGTTCTCGGTCTTGAATGAAAAGGGCAATTGAAGCGATTTATTTTCAATTCAAGCCGAGACTACAGAATAAATATCTAGAGAAGGAGTTGCATACGTTGGTCTCATGCATCTCCTTATTGAAAACCCTCTTGGTCTCCCATTTCGTACACTTCTTCACATTCTTCTTTGGTGAGGTCCTGCATGAGGGACCTGATGTGCACATGGAGTGCTCTTCCCTTGAGGGGGTTCTTCTTCGGTGGAGGGTTCCTCCTATTCTTGCCCTTCTCGGGGCAGTCTCTGGAGACATGCCCGGGCTTCTTGCATTGGAAGCAGAGCCCCTTTCTCATGAGCTCGCTTCATTCTTCCTGGGTCATGGCATTGACATCAATCTTGTCAACGTCCATGGCGTTCGGGTCTCAGTGGTTCGTTGGGGCGCCAGGGCATGGTAGTGCAGGGCGGGGTTTCCTCTGGCTATATTAGCCCACCAAGTCTTTCATTCATTCGGCGCCTGGGTGGTGGTCTTGCCCAAAAGGCACGCTAGATTCATTCGATGGGTGTCGTACTCGACTGCCTTCCTCTGCCAGGCGGCGAGTGTGGTAGGAAGTATGTCGAGTCCCATAATCTTCTCTTGAAGCCAATTGTTCAAGGCGTTCATATAGTAGTCGATCAAGATGCTCTCATTCCCAGTAGTGGGAATCTTGGCGGTCTTCACCAGTTCATTGAACTTGGTGTTCAATTCGGCAGCTGAAGCTTTTCCCTGCTTCAGGTTTCGGAGTTCAAAGAATGCTTGGTCCTTTGTCTCGGTCGGTTTGAAGGCTTCGTTAAAAGCCCTTTTGAAATCTAAGGTCGAACCGTAGTTTTTGGTGATAGCTCCGGTTGGTACGCCTGCGGCGTTTGTGACTTCAGTGGTGTGTTCATCTCTCCAAGCCTTCTTCCAGGCTTCTGCTTCTCCTCCTTTGAGAAGTCCAAGGGTAAATACGATTTTCTTGGCGTCGGTGTTGTAAAGATCGCCGTTTAATTCGAAGTAGTCGCCCAAGTCTTGGACGAAGGTTTTGACCTTGGAGCGGTCTCCGGAGAAAGGTGTAGGAATGATTCCTATTCCTTTTCCGTTGGAGGGGTGGGGCGGGAGGGGCAGTGTCAGAGGTTCCTTCTGGCATTTCGGGTTCGTTCATTGGGTAAAAGACGGTTGAGATCTGAGTAAGGTATCTAACAAAGATTCAAAGTCAGGTCTTAGTATTCCGGGTTCTTGGACGGTAGATCCAAGGAAAGTGATCTGGTTAGAGGAGGTTCGTCTCCTTCAGGTGGTGTTTCAAAGTTGTCAGACATGCCTGCATCAGAGGTTCGGTCAGTGTTCGGGTCAGAGAATTCTTCGTCACTAAAGCTAGCGGCGAATCGTCCTCTTCTTCGAGCCGTAATGTCGGCGGATAACGCTTGCTAGGCAGAAGCGTTGAATGAGGTAGAAGCTTGTTCTTTTGTTATGACGTTGATGACAGAACCTGATCTGATAAGATAAGGTCTGGCGTAGTAGTCATAGAGGTCGTTCGATGAAGTCCACTTAGGTATTGTCTTCAACAGAAGAATGCCTTAGTGGTTCAAGTTCGTCTCGGTTGTTACAAGAGATATTAGATTCTCAAGAACAAGCTAAAGTACATGGTAGACTAGCTACGGTTTATATACTATTTGGGTGTGATAATAATATATATGAAACGAGAGTGAAACAAGGGGAATCGGAAAGGAGTGATCATCATGGGGCAATGCAGGGGATGATGATCAAAAGGAAAGATTGTCCGCATACATGTAAGAAAGTAAATGATCATCTTTGCTCACAAAGATGATCAAAAGAAACTATAAATAATGAATCATTCGATAAATGATAAAGGAAAATGAGGGGCACACGATAAGATAAGGAAAACAGGGGATCGTAACAATGTCAGATTTGATGCTTCAACTAAAAATGTCCTCATTGGTTGATTACCTTAGATATATTGACTAGCATTTTACAGCTAAATCCAAAACCCTATGCACCTTTCAAAATTCACTTCTGTGCACCTGGCTTTGTATAAACAACTGTTTTAGGCAGGTCTTGCATCATTAGCGCATTGCTATGACCATCTTTGGCAAGGCGGTTGGAGTCCTGTGGGGTTTCTACACCACACTACCCCACCGTGGTTCATTGTATTCGTGTACTACTACTTACAGCCTTGAATATACAGCATAATAACATTGTCATTGCTGAGAGGAGGGTCAATATATTGCGAAGCCCATGAAGATATTGTGTTGACAGCACGACAGAGAGGCTAAGGGTGGGGGGTGGTTGTGATGGGAAAGAATAAGTGGACTGCAGAGATTGCATCATCGATCTGCTGACTATAAATGGTTGTTTATACAAACAGAGGCAGACGAACTGAAATTTACGAAGGTGCATAGGGTTTTGGATTTAGCTGTAAGTCATTTATTACAGAACAATTAGATCTTCTAGCAACAATATAAGTGTTATTGTCTTCACCATTGCAATGTCCATCAGTGCAAGTTCTATTTTCGTCAGGCTCTGGTAACTCTGGTTAAAGTTCCCATCAGAATGTTAACCATCATTAACCAAACATAACTAGTTAATAACTAATTGACTGGTTACTTAACCAGCACAACACTGCCCAGAGCACAACGTAGGAGGTCGGGACTGGGAGTCGAGGGTTTTTATCCCTCTTCTGCCCTTCCTACCACCATGCATGCATGCCTATAATTGGCATTGTATTATAAGTCTAATCATCATAACATGGCCCTTCGGCATGCCTGGCCACATGGCCAATTTTTGTGTATAAGATCCCATAGTGGCACAAGTGCCAATCCCCGACTCTATCTTTCTCAGTAAAACTTAACAATTGGTGCCATTTGCATCCTTTCAAGATCTACGTGAAATGTAAGTTTACTGTTGGCCACTTGTCACCAACCTTTGGTTGACTTCTCGCAGCCAGCTGAAGGGTAATTAAGTATGTTACTTCTATAGTAAAATATGTAATGCAGAAAATGTTGAAATTTTTGTAAGCTAAAAAATTTGCAGTTCAGATATATAGAAGAAAGTGAATAAATCTTAGCATGCTGCATAGTTCAAGGCCATGGGAAAGCTCAGACCAACATTGGCGGGAGTCATTCATTTCGAACTCAACAGAACCCTTTCTATTTCAATCTATCACTCATGTGATAGAGTCGGGGAATGCCTGGTCACTTTCAGTGAACCAGGTTTTGGAGTGGAATAGAGAATTCAGTTTTAGGAAGCTTCCCCAAAAGAAAAAAAATAGGCCCAAGGTCTAGATCCATTGCATTATTCAGAATTCCCCGAATCTATCACGTGAGTGATAGATTGAAATAGAAAGGGTTCTGTTGAGTTCGAAATGAATGACTCCCACCAATGTTGGTCTGAGCTTTCCCATGGCCTTGAACTATGCAGCATGCTAAGATTTATTCACTTTCTTCTATATATCTGAACTGCAAATTTTTTAGCTTACAAAAATTTCAACATTTTCTGCATTACATATTTTACTATAGAAGTAACATAATTACCCTTCAGCTGGCCACGAGGAGTCAACCAAAGGTTGGCGACGAGCAGCCAGCAGTAAACTTACATTTCACGTAGATCTTGAAAGGATGCAAATGGCGCCGATTGTAAATTTTACTGAGAAAGATAGAGTCGGGGATTGGCGCTTGCGCCGCATACACAAAAATTGGCCACGTGGCCAGGCGTGCCTGAAGGGCCATGTTATTCTGAATAGTGCAATGGATCTAGACCTTGGGCCTATTTTTTTTTCTTTTGGGAAGCTTCCTAAAACTGAATTCTCTATTCCACTCCAAAACCTGGTTCACTGAAAGTGACCAGGCATTGTATTCTCTGTCATTTATTGCTCTTAATAGTTCCGGGTTTATGTTCACTATGGGCTCTGCATCAAATATTTCCAGTACCTCATATATATATATAGCCATTCTGGCTGTGATTTTTCTTATCAGTATCGCTATCTGCAACAGTCATGAGTAACACGCCCCTTTTTCTTCCCTTCTCAGCATTTTTCAGTAAATCTGGTGTTTGGAATGGTATGTAATAGTAATATTCATAAGCAGACTACATGACAAGAACTCAGGTAGCTAAGTACCTCGTCAGCCTTTGATGGTGTTAAAAGATAAGCGGATACATAGTATTGTTGAGGCCTTAGTAAAGAACAGTTGCAGGGTCGGCAAGCAGCATAGCCCGCTACCTTTCCTCTTTTCTAAAAATATGGAACTGGCCAGACGTGAGCTAATTGATTAAGCAAGGCGTTCTGAAATATTGCTGAGTCTAAGGGATCGTGTAGGATTATTCCTCGGTTCGACAAAAGACGACTAGTCACTAGTCAGTCCTTGACTCCTTGTGCCTTTCGATGTTTACTGACAGAAGTATATACGTAACCCTGTCTGTCAACAGGACATCTACCCACCTGGCCACTCCCAAAAAGTCGATGCCAAGATTACTGAAAAAGAAATCAACGTGGTCCAATTTTAGCATGAGCGCTAAGCTGACATTTGTTTTCGACTCCTGCTTTTCTTTGTTTCACCCAAGGTATTTCGTAGATTGGGTCGCATTCGATGTCCGGCGTGTTCTACCAGACTTTCTCACTAGCGAAGAATATATAAAATGAAAGTATCCGAAAAACACACCTTTACTAGCGAGGTCGAAGGCGTTTTTGCTTACGATGATGAGGATCACCTTCGTTTTGGAAGATTGCATACTGTTCGCATGTCGTCATTGTGGAAGTCGTAGTTTAAGTTGCGGAACCCAGAGAGCTCGTTGTCGTCACACGGTATCTAGTGTTGGCATCAGATGATGATCGACACGGTGAGGTCCAGTCCATCTTCGGGACAAGTCTTCATTCTCCTCAGGACAAACTTTCCAGGCATTTATGGCTTTCTAATGCCCAGATAAGCTTTTTTTCAAGTAAAAGACCAAGACACCCTTTCATTTTTCTGTTTAATGATCAATTTGCGCCTCATCGCGACCACAATCTGAAATTTGGCTGTTTCCTTGCCCCTCGGCAGTCACCACACCCACAAGGCCCTATCACCGGTCTCGAAGTCATGTCCTTTTTCAAGTCTGTCGTTTCTTCCTTTCTTTCCGTCTTCCACTATCCGTTACCCTCATCATCATCCGAGCGCTCGAAAACTCAAATACGGTGCTAACGACGAATGTTCACCGGCAGTCGCAGTCGCGCTCCGCGCCCTCGAAGATCGCCGACGCCTTCAGGGGGTAATACCCCTCGAAAAGACTACAGCGCTCCTCCGTCCCGTTCTCCTTCACCCTCAAGCCCTGGATCTAAACCGCTCTATCTCTGCAGCCCCTTTGCCGATGCTGCCCTGGTCAAGGGCAACTTCAAGACGATCGTGATGCTGCCAAAGTACACTGATATTATGGAATGGGTTGCTGTTAACAGTTCCGTTTTTGGGCTTTTTGGATATCGTGATTTTGTTGCTAATCTTTCAATGCTTTGCAGTTTTCGACTTTTATACGAACCTTAATGAATTCTACGGCGTTATAGCTGAGACGTGCACTCAGCACACCTGCCCGACCATGTCCGCAGGACCATCGTGCGTCCCTTGTGCGATCAATGTTGGATGAAGATTCTGAACTTCATTCTACAGCTTGAACTACGTCTGGACGCATCAAGGAGGAAAACAAGCCATGCTCCCAGCACCGACCTATATCGACTACGTCATGACCTCCATCCAGAACCTAATCGACGACGAGAACGCCTTCCCCACTAAATCAAGTACGCAGCACTTTTCATGCCTCTCCATTATCATTATTATTTACCATCCGAACCCTACAGATCAAGCCTTCCACCCCTCCTTCCCAGCAACAGTCCGCACAATCTACCGCCAACTGCTCCGCGTCTTCGCGCACATCTACCATGCACACTACCCCCAGATCCTCCACCTCCGCTCCGAGCCGCACTTCAACTCCCTCTTTGCCCACTTCCTCGCGTTTGGCCGCGAGTACGAATTGTTGGAAGTAAGGGACATCAAGGGCGAGCCTAATGCGCCCATCGGCGTCGGGTTGCTTTGGGAGAGGTGGAAGGAGAAGGGCATTTTGGAGGGTTAGAATTTGAGAAAATGGATTGGGGAGGAAATGTCATTTTCGTTGCTGCATGTTCGTTCTTCGTTTCTTTTCTTTCTGATATCTTTCGGCCTCCTTGGAATTTGCAATCACTGATCACTGGAAGGGATATTACGGAATCGCGTTGACAACATCGGATCTACTTGTATTCTTTCTTTCTGCACAGACATCTGGAACAACTTTTTTTCTTTCTTATTCGTAGTTATATTTTGCTTTCTGGTACATAGGTAAAAGATATTTGAAGCGTGGGATTTACGATGTCATTTTGTCACCACCTTTCATTACATGAATCACATCGGTGGGTTAAAAGTAGGAGATGGACGAAGCGCAGCCTGGTCTGCATAATCGGGAGCTAAATAATCAGCGAATGGGAAAGACGATTCGAAAATCCCGTCAGTGACAAAGGACAAGCCGGCAAGACTTGCGCCTTTGCCATCAAGCGACCAGAGCGATATCGCCAAAGTGTTGGTGGAATTGCGCAATAAAATCCTGGTTTCAAATGTCAGAGTAAACTTTTCTAGAAAGAGACTAGGCTTACCCTGCAGGTAAGACGAACAGCGTCTGAGGTCTGTGTGATTAAAAGTGGAATCAGTCAGCCCCATTTGTCCTTTCCCGAACAAGGTCCCATGGACAGAAATGGAAATATAATTACCCAATATTGTTAATGTACTTCCCGACTTGCCATCCGTTCAAATAAATCTGAGCTCTGAAATTGGAAGTTATCGCGCTCGGTGTGATAGATAAGCGGACGGGCATGTCGATCCCTAGAGGAACCCTCTAAAAACCAGGCTTTCAGTCAGCTGTATCGCAACTGAACCAAGAGAAAGATATTTACCAGGTCAAATGTCGTGCGGAAGAAATTCACTCCTGCTCCTTTGATGCCTCCGCCGGAATTAGCGAGAGGTGTGCCATCCGACCACGAGCTGTCAGGGAAGCTGGGGAGATGGGCACCAATTCTTTCGGCGTACAATCCGCCTTCGTTCAGATAGCCACGGAAGGTGTCAGGTGCATTCGCAGCACCGCCCTGGAATAAGCGAAAACCACTGTTAGCTTGAAGTATGAATGAAGAATGTATAAATAAATTTACTTGGTTTCCTTGAAGCTTCCATAGGCTGAACTTGGCCGTGCCGCCTACGATAGCATAACCTCTAATTCCTCGTGGCTCTTTTCCACTATTTGCTGGAAAGTAAAATCGGTAAGAGTGCCCTGTAACGATATTAAAAACCCTTACTACTTGTCTCAACTATTCTAAAGGAACAAACAGGTCAGATTTCTGAATAAACTATGATAAGTTTTAGAAATGTTACCCCATATGATCTATTATGCATTTGGCTTCAGCAAAGAAAAGTAAAAAGACTTATTTAAACACACCTTGCAAAACAACAAATACATTGTCCTGACCCACACGGAGCACGGACGAAGTGAGGTTCCACGTATCAGTCGTAAAACTGACGGTGGAACTTCCTTGACTTGATCCTAAGAATACCCCGTTGATCCAAGCAGAGTAGCCACCGGCAAAGCCTGACTGTACAGTCGTGACTATGGCTGTTTCTTCCCCGGTGGCATTAAAATGACCACGCCATATTAAATTACCGCCATAAAAACTATCAAAATGGAGGAACATATTGAGTGAACCTTTGCATTGAACTGGTATTTACATACCCATACTGCTGAGAGTATAAGACGTGGTCACCAGCCAGAGGCGGTAAATTGGTGTACTAAAGGTGTCTCTCATGAGTGATTTAATATCTTCATAAATGAAGGCTTCTTCAAACAAACGTTTGTGGATGTCAGGTTGGCAGTGACGAAGCCAGAGTCGTCGAAGTCCGGATCGATCTCTGGCAGACTGTAATAATACTTTGAGCTTCACTCGGGTCGTTGAACGTCAGAACGTCTCACCTTCCAGAAACTTTCCATTTGTTCCGGCTGAGATTAGGAAGAGGCGGTATACCTGGAGAGTGGGTGAGGCTTTGAGCCGTAGCAGTAATAATAATGGTACTATTCTTAGAGACGGTCAAAGTTTGAGAGTTCCACGTTAGCTTGGTGACACCAGAAGGAACAATGGCTTGAATTGTCGTCGTTCCGTTTAGATCTCCGGACTTGGTACGATGTAATCATATGGAGGGAGCCCCAGTCCAAAATCAAAATGTACCCACCAACACGAGCGTGTCGTCCAAAATCAAAGCTGTGCGAACGAGATATGGTCCGCTAACAAGAACACTACCACGAAAGTCAAATAAACAGAAAATCGGCATACCGATGATCAGACTCACGTGTCGTTCGACCCGATTGAAAAGTAGTTACCAAAATTACCATCCCGAGCTAGAACCGCGGCATGCCAGCTATAAGCAGTGTATTTGTCGAGGACAATTATACCAAGAGATTTGCTTCCATCTTGAATGGAAATCAATTGGTTTCCTCCGACCGCATAATTGAGTGTAAGAAGGCCATTTGCAAAGCGAGAAGAGACGTTGAGGGACTCGGATAAATTCAGAACGGGGTCCTCCAGATGTATTGCCGTCTCTCCAGTCTGTCCAGCCGGGGCAAATAGCAAGACATAATCCACGGAATCGATACTGCAGGCGTATATTCAGCGTTGGCATAACGGAAGGTGTATTTCATATTATTTACTCACGTTGTCCAAGTCATGATTCTAAATTAGCAATTTAGGTTTAGATTGGCAATATATTGCAAACAGAAGAAAGCGTATACGCACTCTGCAGTGGAGTAGAGGATCCTTATACTATTTATTCCGAAACAAAATCGGTCACTAGAATCTTGCTATCCAGTCCATTGAGGGTCAACAGCCCAGACGATGGGACCAAAAGGTGCCCTGCAGATGTCGTAATGTTCAGGCGGGTCGTTGTCAAAGCAGTAGATCTTCAATAAGAGATAATTAGAACCATGCTGCAATGACGTTGAACGATTTACGTTGATTGATCATGTCGAACAAAGTAAAATGCAGCACCAGTGTTCAAGTTTCTCAACTCAGCAGTATGAATGAGACTGGACGTTGTGTAGTTTGTTCCATTGGCAATAAGAGTAGCTCCCAGGAGATCCCTTGCGACTCGCAGAAATGCGCCTATAAGAAAGTGAGTATGAAAAATTCGTTGGGATATCCGGATGCCGACCTTGAAGCCTCATTTCATTCATCTTTATAGTTGCCACTCGACTTTCGCGGATGCCTTTAACACCGCTCAGATATTGAAGAATAATTTAAGGTGTAAATTTCCTACCTGCTCCATAGTCATAGGATGTATATCTTGTAGGAAAATCAACCTCCGCTCTTCCAAGGTGCTAAGCACTCACGATGTCGGTTCGGCAGTCTGACCCCAATTAGTTCCTCCGAAGGTCACTTGTAAAGGAGTAAGACAGGAACACAGGTTAAATATATTTCCCCACTATAAAGATCTATAGTAAATTGCTGGAAGTCAGATGTTCGCCAAGTGTGAATAAAGTGCCTCACTTAAAATTGTCGTCGTTTGAGCACTGATATGAATGTCTGTTATTAGAAGATCGGTGTGAATGCGAGGCTTTGTTCTCACTAATTTTCTTTGTAGAATATATTTTCTGGAAAAATCACGTCGTTATAAAGAAAATGTCGTTATAATGGGACGATAAGACTGACCGTAGTCTGCGTTATTTTGCCCCGTTCCAGTTGCTGGATTGACTATCAGATTCCAATCGGTAAGCATTTTCAGCTGGAGGATCTATGAACTTTGTGGCGTACAAATTTTTTCATACCCAGTCCCTCCAAAAGGCGTGGACCCCCAACCCAAAAGCTCTCCACCTGCAAACTTTAAGTGGCAAATAATTGAGAATTATTGCAATGCAAGACCAAAACAGTGTATCACCTCAGCCAGGCAGAGAGGGTCGGTAGGTGCAACTGCTACATGATCCGAGTAATAGACGGCCTGGACTTGACCCGCAGGGTACGAGTCGCCACTGTAAATGCGGCCAGGATTACATCCCCGTACTCTGCATTGAAAATACTTACCAATATATATCGACATGAGTACCGGGCTTGTCGGGTGAGAAGTTTCCCGCCGCTCCGCCATGCTGATCATTGAAGGTGATGGCTTACTGGGAGTCAGAGCAGGCTGGTGTGCTAGGTGCATTGTATTGCTTACGCACGACAATCCCAGTCGCTTTGTACAGGTTAATAATATCTTGCATATAGATGTTATGACTGGTGCTAGCGCTGTATTCATTCTCTGCTTGAACAAGAATGACTAGGGTGACAGGTCAGGGTGTTAAAAGAGGACAACTGCGTTTATGGTCTTACTCGGTCCACCATTTGTGATCTGGTTCTTTGCAATAATCCTCGAAATTGCTGTCAAATAAGGAGTCCAAGCTAAAGAGTCAAAATATTTAGTGGAATTCCGTTGAAATAAACATAGGTCCAACCTTGTTGATACGAAGGATTATTGTCACGAAGGTTGCCGGCAATATTACCAACCCACCCAGGGAACCCTCCACCGGTCGTTTCCCCGTCTATAAAGTAGGTGAGCACATGAGATCAGATTTGACACATTGGTGGATGAAGTCACTGATATAAGGTCCTGGCCTACTCCAATGAGTATTGTGCTGCTACTAGAAAATGAAATGCAATGGTCCGATACGGGTACTTACCTTGCAATCATCCATAGACCGGCATCTTTCGCAGAGTCGATAAAGACTTGAATATCTCGATATGTTCCGGGCTGGAAGTCACCTTGACTTACATTGGTAGATGTAGTGGGGAAATGCGTAGCCCAATTGACGTAAAAAGACACAGTATTGAAACCATTTGCCTTAACTTTTTGGAAGATGTCTGTCCAAAGGATGGGATTGCCAGGCAACCGCCAAGGATGAATTTCGGCCGAAAGAATGAAGACTCTTTGCCCAAAGATCGACAGGGAATGAGGGTCCCAAGTTACGTCATCTGAGAGGTCTGTGGAGTTCCTTCTCTCGTGTGTTGAACACCAGACCGACACGAAACAAAAGCCAAGCAACCCGAGAAAGCGTAAAAACATCTTGCTTTACGCCAATATGCAGCGGCCCTTTTATACACAAGAAGTGAATACATTCAGTAAGGATGCCTCTGACTATCGTCATCAAGAAAGAGAGCCATGCAGGTATGAGCAGGTGATACGCAAACGAAGCTTCGAACGAGCATTGTGGAAGAGGAAATAAAGGAACACGGTCCGCTCCCTCCCGCCTTTCGCTTCCTTTCTAAAAAGAAATATATTTCGGCTTCTGCGAGATGCTGGCAGCAGCTTCGAGTTCCTATGCAGTATGTGATGAAGCACTTTCTATTCACCTTCACGTTGTGAAGTTTTATAGGTACTGATACTGAAGTACAAAAAATAATTAGCTAGTGGCACACCGTTCGTACACATTGAGTGGGAGTAAGCATAGAAAAAAAAAATAAGTAAAAGTAGAGAGAAACCAAGTTCAACGACTGCAGATCACGTAGAGTACAATGATAAAAGGAAAGGGGAAAAGGAATAGAAAGATACCCAAGGCACCCTATAATTAATCATCTGCATCATTCTCCTCATCCGCTTTAACCTCCGCCACAAACTCCTTCACATCCTTGATCAATTGCTCAACCAAAGCATCCCGATCCCATTCCTTGCGATGCCGCCATACAGTTCCTAAACACGTCGCACGCAGTTGCTCGAGCTCTTCAACTGTCAATCCAATAGTACTCTCTTTGAGAACCCGACGAAGATTGGACACAGAGACAAAAGAGACGCGGAACTCCGGCAAAGGAGGTGTAGGCGTTCGAGCTCGCTCCACGATCATTGGAGATGGCTCTTTTGCCGGCGGCGGCGGCACAGGGGTAGAAGTTACGGCGGGTAAGGGTAAAGGCGTCAGCTGCCTCTCCTGCTGTTGCTGGGGGCCAGTTGTATTTGGGGAACAGGAATATGATTTCTCTGAATGTTGACCTGAGAAAATGACTGCACAGGTAGTGTTGGCGTGTTCCTCTGCAACAATTCCATAAACGAGGTAGGTTGAGGCTGCTGTTCCTGGTAAGGTTGTTGTTGAGGTGGCGACAAGAAAGGATCCGTTGGGTCCTCGCTCATAGTTGGGAAGCTGTATGCATGGTCGCTCACCCTTTGTGCTCCGTATGGCGACATGCCATTATTATTGAACATGTTCATGGGTTGCTGGTGGTGTTGGAGAACTGGATTCAACAGTGTACGATCAGTGGGCGTCGACGACAGTGAAGGGCCATCGAGCATCATATGATCAGGAAATTGTGTATGGGACGGCATGTGATTGTGGTGGTTAACGTGATTTAGCTGGATATGATTCTGGTGCAACGAAGGATGAGGAGAAATTGGCAGTTGGTTAGGGTGAGGAGGATAAGGCTGCTGAGGATACTGGCCCATCTGAGGTACCTCAAAGAGTGGTGCCATAGGTTCAATGTACTGAGGGGCGAAACGGACAACATGCGAACGCACTTCCGAGCCTGGTCTGGACGACCCAAGATTAGACCCAAGAGTGTCCAAAGGGTCGCGATCGTCTTCTCTATCCTCAATAATCCTCGTCCTCTTGGCATCCCGACCAGCAGGATCAACTCCGTTGATACCATTAGCTTCGCCTTCAGATCCATGTGAGTCAACACCACTGCTCTCCTCGCCCCGCATCCTCTTCAACCTCCGCTCCAACTTAACAGGATCAGTTATAGGATGCTCAGGCTGCAATCCATTAGCCCTTGCACTTCTCCTCGTACCAGTAGGAGCAGGCGTGCCGTTGACCTCCTTGTCTTTGCCTTTGCCCTTCTCCCTCTTCGCCTCCCTCCTCTGCCTCTCTCTCACAGCCATCCTTTCGCACTCAATTCTCAGCTGCGGATCAAACTCTTGGATGCTGACTTCTGCAGCTATGTACATTGCCTGAGCCCTGTGCAACCTCTCGAGGTCCTCGTGCTGTCTAACTTCCGCATTGTGCAACATCTTGCCGACATCGTCAAGGAAATCTTGCGGAGTGAGGTAACGGCCTTTGAACAGGTCCATTTGCATCCTTTCCAGGTCCATATCATACAGCGGCGGCCTCTGCTGCATGATCTGCTGTTGCTCCATTACGATACCGTTCATTGGACCTCCTTGATCGACAGCAGTGGGTTGCGTAGACGGCTCGCCTGTAATATCAATGATACCGTTCATGCCTTGGTGAACCTCGATCATGGTTGTAGTCACAGTATCCAGCCCATTCCCTTGATAGTCCGGATCGAAGTTATATTCCTCCTAAAATGTAATCATTTAACGGGATGGATAGACGGAAGGTAACCAATACGGACCGTTGCTCGCTTGGTAAACCTCTTAAATTTCCTCTTCAATTCTGTCAGAATAGGCCCAAGGCGATACTTCAATAGTGTCAGAACCCTCTGATCGTTCTCCAACTGCGTTTGCAGTTCAGCCGCCGTCGGTTTCCTGGGCTCCAGAGGGGGTGCGATAGGTAATTCCTCAAGGATCCTCTTCTTCCTTGGCATTCCATCCGCAAATTTATTAGGGGGCCTCTCGACATCGTTAATCAAGCCCTCAAAGAAGGCCTCGCGTTGCGATTCGGTAGGAGTAGAGAGAAAGATGCGATTGTCCTTCGTCGGGCCAAACCATGCTCGGACGTCTTTCGGGAGTTCAGAGAATTTGCCATCCACTACGGCAAGGAGGAGAATGGGGTCCGTCGGTAACAGGGTATCAAGCATAGCCCGGACTGTTGATCGTGAGGTCTCCGAGACAGCAGCACACCAGCCTATAAGAGAGGGTATATAGATCACAGAAGGCTGATTCCGTTTTGCTTCAACAAACAGCTGGACGATGGCAGCTTCGACTGTCTGGACAGAAAAAATACATGTCAATGGAAACACCGAGCAAGTGGGAAATGCAAGACATACTCTAGTAGAATCGCTCATCAAAGTTCCTAACTCAAGACTCTGCACATGATATCCTTCCAGGTGGTGCAGGGCAGCAGCGCCAATATATCCTTGACCCATACCAACAGGCCCGTGTATAACAACTCGTGGTCGATACACACGCAAAGTTTGCATTGCTATGACCAAAGCTCAACATCAAAGGAGATCCCGCCGGACAAAGGAAGTATTGCCGACCTTGAGATAGCATCTCCTTTTCCAAGGCTCCCTGCTCTCCTCCCACATCCTCAAACTCAGCTTCTTCAAGCGCAGTAAGCCTCTTCTCAATAGGTATCACACGTTGAATCACTTCCTTCACCTTCTCTAGGGCATTATCCAGTAACGGTATAAACTGTGTAGGAAGAGGTGTTGCAGCCGATGACGATGACCGCGCAGATGATGGCACCAATTCTGAGGAAATCAGTAAGGCTTGAAGTGAACTAAAAATAGAAGTAATTACTCTTAATGGAAATCATGAAGTCACGCAGGCCGACTTGGATGGTTTCAGGCTGCAGAAGCAACCTATCATTGCTTTTGTAAACCTGGGGGTAACGTCTCTGGATGGCATTAAGAGACGATTCTGTGCAGAGAGCCTGCCCCCAAAAGATCAGTTTGCAAAAAGGGCAAACAAATCTACAATACATACCCGCAGATCAGCACCTCCATATCCCTTTGTCAACTTGGCCAATCCATGAACTTTATCTTTAATTTCACGCTCCTTCTCCTCCGTCTTCTCATCCTCTCCTCCTCCCCAACCTTCCCATTTCCTCGTCATAATGCTTAAAATCTTTTCCCTGGCTTCCAGACCAGGTAAGCCAAAGTAAAACTCCCGATCAAACCGACCAGGGCGCCTGAGCGCAGGATCAACCGCATCTGGCCTATTCGTAGCGCCAATAACGATAACTTGACCGCGCCCATCCATGCCGTCCATAAGGGCAAGGAGAGTGCTAACAATTGACGCATGGATCTGATCCTGTTTGGAGGATCGAACTGGCGCAAGGCCGTCGATTTCGTCGAAAAATATGATGGATGGTTGGGAGTTACGGGCTTCCTCGAATAGAAGGCGTAGCTGACGCTCAGCTTCTCCTACCCATTTGGACAGACAGTCGGCACCTTTACGCATAAAGAAAGCTGCACAGGGTTGTCAGATCAAAAAACAACAACATATATAAGACAGTAAGCCCACCAATTTTTCGGCCTCCAGTCTGACAACTGGCGGCTAGCGCTCGTGCCATTAACGTTTTTCCAGTTCCTGGAGGTCCATGGAACAGTACTCCACGTGGAGGAGTGACGTTGAACCTCTGGAAAACCTCTGGGTATAACAAAGGCAGCAGCGTCATATCCTTCAACGCACGGACGTCTAACAAAGAGAAAACGCGTTTAAATCATAAAACCAATAGATATCAGCCCAAATCAGTGCTTACGTTCTTCCAAGCCGCCAACCTCATCGAAGGTGACATTTAGATTGACACCAAGCGGATCAGCGTCAGCTAAGGCTATTTTATATTCCTTACATCAGTTCCAAGATGAAAAGAAGCTGCGTTAGACAAAGTTCTCACCGGAATCACCGATTTTACCCAAATTCGAAGGTGTGCCAGCAGTAGTTAAATCTCCGGGCATCATACCACCAGCAGGAATGGCACCCCCTCCAAAAGATCCAATTCCACCGTATGGTTTCCTGGGAGTGCGTGTTGGATAGTCCGAGTCCTAATAAACACAAAACAAAGGGAATGATCAGTATAACAAAGATGCAAGAAAGCAAACGGATAGGACAAAGGAATGAATGCTCACTGAATCATCTGCAGGCATACCCATCCACTTTCCGAGCTCTTTGCCACTAGCACTCCATCCCAACCGCGATTTGCCTTTTCCACCGCCACCGCCTCCACCGCCAGTCCTACCGTTTCTGCCGCCCATATGCCTCGGCGGTGGCCTCGATTCTTCCAAAGGTGGAGGGATGGCGTAATTGATTTCCTTCCTTTGTCGAAGCGAATATGGTCTGCCATCGACCTCTTCTTCTGGCTCCGGCTCAGGTTCAAGTTCGGGTTCAGGTTCGGGCTCGAGATCGGATGAGGTCTGCGGGGCGTCTTCGAGAGAGCCATCCGCATCAGCAGAGGCCCCAGATGATTCGTGGTCAGGGGTCCAGTCTTTCTCTCCGTGCTGGTCTACACGGGAGGCATTCCTGCGACTTATTCTCTGCTCGCGTTGAGCCGCCTGACTCTGCTTTTTAGCAGCCTCTTTCTCCTTCTCTGATAAAAGTGGCCTGCGATTTGTTAACCTCCGAGTAGATCTACGGGTCGAGTAACCTCCATTCGGAGAAAGGTGTTCGTCGTCGTCGCTCGCAATGAAGCCCTGGAGATTCTTGGACTGCCTGGTCCTCAAAGAATACCTCCCGGGAATATGGTCATCCTCATCTTCATCTTCCGCAGAATTTTGTCGTTTGGACGAAGCTCTTGTAACTTTGCGGCTTTTAGTGTCGTTGAAAAGCTCTGTGGCGTCGCCGTCGAGTGCCTCCTCCATTTCATTATCACTGCTCTCGACATACTTCTTCTTTTGCACTTTGCGACCTCTTGAGCTGGTAGTATACTCCGGGGTAGGTTCCTTCTCGATTTTGGGCTCGGTGTCGTCGGGCATGTCGTCCATATCGACTGATTTTTCGCTGACATGATATTCAGAGCCCGAAGCGCCGCTGGATGCGCGTCGGGAGGAGCGACGAAGATTCATGCCCACACCGCGTGGTGGCACCGTTATGCGCAGATTGGAAGCCGTGATGGTCGTTGTCGGCACTGTAGTGCAGCTCGAGAAATGTGTCGTTGACAGTGTGGATGAGTCGGAAAAGGCCTATTGTCAAGGTGGCTGTGTTATTTGTGTTTGTTTGTCGGTCACAACGCCTCATCCTCTCCTCCCTCTCCCGTATCTCAGACCTCTCCCTCACAACATCTCTTTTCCCTCGCGGTTTCTCCAAAACTCCTGGATTCCGCCAAAACGTGCAGGAAACGAGTTGCCATTGTGAAAACCTGCGAAAAAAACACGGAAAACTAGGACAAATAGGCCTGGCACTGGCAGTGTAGGGAGAAGAGATGAGTCTGGCGAAAGACGGATGTGGAAGTTCAGAGAAAGAGAATGGTTTTCCGTGCCTTCGTCCTTTCGCATTTTCGAGTCGTCCAACATTGTGTGATTGAGTAGCCGTGACCGATGTGACACCTATTGATTGGTCTATTTTTAGTTTGTGCCCATGTTCTAGGAGCCTCAGGCCTCTGCGTTAGTTGTGCACCTTATCATGGACAAATCGCGGAGCTTTTCTTTTGCTTGCTCTTTGACGGCCAAGTATGTTACAGCCCGTCTCCAGCTGGGAGGATCAAGAACCCAAACATACTTCTGTCCTTCTAGCTGATGGTTCTCAGAACATATATTATGTCCTCACAGATCTTTCTCGTAACTATTTTGTCACAGGAATTCGGGACACCGTTGTTGTCTATTCTTTACCAGACTTCCGTTCCCTCCACTCTCTTACTCGTCCCGGCACTCATTTGTCGTCTCTTGACGTATACAACGACATTCTTATTACTACTATGATTCGTCGGGAGTTTGAAACGATGGCGAGTTTGAAACGACCCTGCTCCTGCCTCTCTACCTCACTCCTTTGCTCTAGAAAAAATCACATAAATACTAGACCTTCTGGCCTTTAAGATGGTGTAGAATTTTTCTCAGAGAATGCTGTGGATGAGAAAGATATCGGACAGATGAGAAGTTCGTTACATCAAAACAGTCAATGTAATGAGATCATTAGTTAGATCTAGCCAGATCCTAATGAGCGGTCATGCCAAAATTTTACAGGCAGTTTCAGTACCTTTAGGCGAGCATCCATGCCAAATTTCATGTCAATTCTCGCAGTATTGCATTCAGAAAACCTGGAGGACCATTCAGAGTCCAATCCAGAGTGACAAACGTGATGAACATTCAAGCTCCGCTTAGACCTTCTATTTACTGTGGGCAGCACTGATGCTACTGCCAGCATGCCGTCTATTCGGCTTGTCAGCAAAACTTCAAATGAACCGTGACTGCTATGTGACTCTCGTTTCAATCTCCCCATCCTTTCACTTTTGAGACGCGGAAATGCTCCTGTTGCTTGCACTTTCAACTTTTCGTTAAAAAAACTTTACGAATCTAAAGAAAATGTAAAGTTGTACATCTCTGTAAAATTTTAGCTCTCCAGAGCATGTGTAAAATTTGATATCGATTTTTCTATGTTTCCGTTTCAAACTCCCGACGAATCATAGTACCTCAGGCATACCTGCGGCAGCCATCTGTATCTATCTATGACCTTGTTAGTGGTCAATGTCTCCACACTCTGCCTCACCAACACAAACCTTCGTTAAGCCAATTCCTGATCTTGGAGCCTGAGCTAGTCGAAATTTACGAGAATGGCGTAACCTCTATAGAAAAATTGCCGAAGGAAGCATTGCTTGTGACGTGGAGTCATCTTGGTTCCGCCTTTAAGATCTGGAGGCTGCCGCTTTCTGGAGAAATAGCCTCTGAATCCTCCAATGATGTAAGCTAGTTGTTAAAAAGCCAGTAATAGTATATGACAATTACTTGATCTAGGATACCAGCCAGCATTCATTACTCCTGCGCAGTATAAAAGTACCTGGCCACAAGACTACAAGTTTAGAGAGCCGAGGGAGGACTATTATGACCGGAGGGGATGATTGTGCTCTCCGTGTTTGGGATGTCTTTACAGGAAACTTTAATTGGGTTCTTATAGGACACAGAACTAAAAGTAAGGGAATTATTCGTAAATGAAAGTTATTCTCACTTTTGTTTACAGTAGTATTAGTTGGATTTGACCAACTTAAAAGTCAGTCCTATTCACTGGACAATAATGGAATAGTGCGAGTTTGGAACCTACGGACTGGCAAATGTCAGTATGTCCTTGAACCACAAACAAACTATATTCAACAAATGGCAATTTTTCTGTCTTATTTGATTCATTCCCAATTTGATGGGTCTCTATACGTGCGGGACGTGGCTTCGGGAGAGCTGAACTACAAGTTAGATGGTAACATGTCCAATGAAGCCAACTTTCGGCTTGACGACCGCAAGCTGCTTGCTCCATTTGACGACGCCCTCAAAATTTTGGACATCCACAGCGGTAGATTGCTTAAGGAGCTCCTGCCCCTCCCGAAAGTTCCATAGTAAAAGTTCTTCTCTGGGGCCGGTTCTGCATTGCTATTGTTGAGCTTGAGCTCTGGCTGGGCGGATGGTAATTAAGATACTTAATATACAGAATATAACATGACGATGAAGATGTAGCTTATTAGCAAAGGAGGCTTTCGTACTTAAAAAATTCCAAATTATATATACCCCAATGTGTTTGAATTTACCACTTTTACTTGCCTCCGAGTCTGTGCAGGCGCTCCGGATCCAGAGCGCCAGTGTGTATCTACCCTCCTGAGATTAGTCACTAATCTGACTTTACTGTCAGCATTGGGGATACAATCGACTCTCTCATAATGCCATATAACCTTGTCTTAATTCATATGGATCATATCCCATAACGCATCAGTCTTTGCTAACCGCTCAGAACCTCCCTAACCAGCTAAAATGCAAGCCCGTGACACATAAATCTCATAGTGCATTGGCCGGTTGCCGGTTCACTTGCCATGTATCAGTTCATTTATTGAGCCAATGGTCCACGCAAATTATATCTATTGAATTATCTCTTTAGAATAAAAGTCCCAATTCGAAGAATCCTCTAAGTATCCATAAGTTCAAACAGTGACGGTGCATGCAGTATTGTCTTCGAGTCCAGCTTCACTTCTTCCGAGCAAAAACATGTATGTGAGCCAATTTCGGTACACTTTGCAACCTCTGAGGAATCGATAAACCAAAGATCAGCATCCAATATACATCAACTCTTTGAAACAAATTACTAACAGGAGGATTAACAAACCACGCAGTCTCCCATACCTTTTCATCCCACCGATTCCTTACATACCTATGCACCTCACTCCCGGCCTTCTCAATAAGCACCCTCTCTTTCTCAGTTGGAGGCGCGGATGCAATCATCTTATCCTGAGTAACGCACCATTCTGCAAGAGCCGGAAGACATACAGGCAGGTTAGAAGGCGAGGGCGGAGGGGTATCGGTGCCTGTAAATCCCCACAAGCCATCTTGGTCTATTCGCACTTTTATGGATTCATCAACTAGGTCGGGGTGGTATATGGGGACTTTAGTCCATATTAGGGTATGTTCAACTTCTGGAGGGACTGGTTATCAGATGCAAGTCAGTACGTTCAGTTGATGATCCGGTAGGCAGCCGCAGAATGTTACCTGAGTACGGCCAATCGTTCTGGATGATACTTAGATACTCCTTTGGAGTTTCCCAACAAAAATAAGGGGGTGGCTGATTGGGAGGAACGCCATTCGAGTCAGAAGAATTGATGTCATCGTAATTATTGTCGATGAGGGTCGATTTAAGAAGCGAGAGCGTATCAGGCTGTCCCCATCGCAAGCGATAGTTCGTAAGGTAATTCACTACATGAACACAAGTTGTATAAGTCCAATTCAAGACAACTAGGAAAACTTACCCACAGAACCATATTGCTCCTTAATTCCAACAGCCCAGTCATCATATCTTCTCTGCAGGGCCCGATCTCGTTTCAGGAGGCCAAGATCCCTACAGATCGTTTTCGAACCGCACATTCAGCACGGATGAATAGAAATATTATTATGAGAAGGCGACAGACCCAGAGTTAACGAACGTCTTTAGCTGCTGCCAAGTAAATTTTGCAGGATAATGGACCAGTAATTCCTCTCGTGTTGGTGGACCTGTGCAAAGTGGTACCGTTTCTGCGTTGAGATTTTGGTTGGTTTCGTAAGGAGGGCAGTTGAGGGTATAAGATAGAGAAGCCATTCTGAGGATTGAAGAGCCAAAACCTGTGGGTATGATGTAGTGGGGATCGCGTCCTGGATGGCGAAAAAATGGATGACCGCTGACAACGTCCGCGACAGTAGGAAACCTTAAGGCGGAAGCAGCGGACCGGACACTTTGAAAGTAAAGCTCCGCAGGTGCTTACGTAGCTACGTAAATACCTGAGTTATCATTAGCGTAGTCAGCCAAATTTTATTACCAATTACCTTAAAATTGTCAAGCGCTGACCCCTTTCACCGCAAACAATAATTACAAACTTCAAGCGTCCAAATCTTGAATTCAGGCATTCTAAGGGTGGTTGGCAAAGGCGCGGGTAAGCTCGATGACAATAATATTCTATATCTGAAGGAAAATGCTCACTGAACTCCACTAATTTTTGCATTAGACCACTCATATATAACGGATGGAACGACTCCTGCCTACGAGACTTCTTGACACCAGATAATTGTTTTATAATAATTGAACATGTCGTCTTCCCAGTGGCGAAACACACCAAGAGGCTCTTCCAGTTCAAATCGAGGCTCTGAGCAACCCTGGCGGTCGAGAGGCTGGGGGTGGGGAAGAGGAAGAGGTATTACCTCTTCAAGACCAGGTGTTGGCGCTAGCCCCTTAGGAGAAAATATTTCTCCTGCCTCCGAAGCGCACTCGGCGGGGACATCATCAGAACCTCCAAATTCAAACGCTACAGCTAATAGGAGGCGCATGAACCTCATGGCGTCCGTGAGCAGAAGCAGCGGGTTAGAGAAAGACGGTGACGAGTAAGTATCTAGCTCGGTCTTTCCGAGTTGTCTACGCGTGTTGTCATGAAACTAGATGAAAACTCCCAGTTTGTCTTTCTCTGCCACAGTTTGAAGAATTACAACGCACAGGAAGAGTATCGGAGGTTTATCCAAGAGAAGGTGAGTGTTGTATTACTTTGGCTTTGTACTTCGTGGAGGATTTAAATGATGCTACAGGTGGACAACATCTTCGAGAACCACCGCAGGACCTCATTGGAATCGGAGAATGGGAGGAGACAGCGAATAGACGCACAGGAGAACGTGCTCATCCTCTTTCGTAAGATTATCTTACCCAATTCCTTCACCGCAGTCGATCTCTGAACTATTTTCCTTATCTGCAGGCAAGTTAAGAGAAGGTGTCGCTTCCTCTAGTCGACGAGATACTTTTGCTTTAGAGGGTGAAATTTCCCATTTCTCACAAATAACCAAACCGATCCTAATAGTTCCCTCTCACAGTATACGAAACCTCGTTATACCTCTCAGTCACCTTCGAATCGCCAAAACAGACAATCTCAATCATACCCCACGTCTTCCCTCCTAGATCCTCACCTTCCCCTTCCCTTTCACCTTCAACAAGCACCAGCGCCACCTCCACCCCCCTCCACCCTCCTTCAGCCCACAGCGTCCTTGTCTCTTTATTACACCACCTGGTGGTATCCTACCCCTCCCAAAGCACGTATTTTCAACAACTCGAGTCCATACCCCAAACCATCCTTCCTCGCACTTCTGAAGTCGCGAAATGGTTGACTGTGCTTACCAAGTCTCTCAGAATGAGGAATTATGCTAAATTCTTGAGTCTCTCTCGAAGGTCGTGCGTCATCTCTGTCCTTGAGGAAGGTTCTGCAGCAGATCCAAGAGGATCGGATTTTCAAAAGACAGATATCGAAGCTGGCCTGGGGAATCTTTCTTTGTCGTCAACGATACCGATTTTGGCCAGCAAGTCCGATCTAGAGCGAGGCAGACAAGCAGTGTTGTTTCTTTTAGAAGCATTAAGGAAGAAGTCAGCTGAGACGGCCTGGACTATCATACGCTCTGCGTATCGAGAGCTCTCATGCGATCAATCCACAGTGGGTATGGGTACCAAAGCGTGGCTCGCTAGGTCACTTTGCCTGGAGCCTGTTCTGCATCTGTCAGGAAGTCGCGAGTCGCCGTCAGCAGAGGTTGATGTCGATGTCGAGAGTTGGTTGGAAGCCCGAGTTCCAGTTGGACATGTTCGGCGGAAAGAGGGCGTTGAAGGTAGGTGGATTGTGTGTAAAGTGCGATAATTTAACCAAGAATAGTATTAATGATGATTGCCGCATACATCTTTTGCTAATCATAAAGACATGTTCTTTCATCGGACACTCAACAGGTCAACTTTGAAGGTTGCGTTAACAAGCGGGAGGGTATCCTGGGCTAAGACCGCCAATCTTCGTCTAATCAACACTACTGAACAAACGTCCAGTGTTGACGTTGATTGACCACTTAGAAAGGTATCCTGATGAGCTCCTAGGTGCAGCGATCCTCCTCCTCACTTGGGCCTTCCCTCCAACACAAGAACGTCTACATACTTCCTTTATCTTTCCTCCTTTGTTGAGTGCCCGGCATTTATTATCATAGGACCATAGCAAACATTAATATCAATGTCAAATCGATCAAACAAACACGATTAATTACACTTTCTACTCCACTATATGCTATTCAAAGTACGCGAAAGAAAGTGCGTTTAGAGATTTAAGTACCCGGTCTATCATAACAATAGACAAGATACCCAAGCCCAGCCCCGGGCCCGGCGACAAGGGAGCACAAGAGAGCCAAGCTCTCCACCCCCGGGGAAAAGGTTTAGACGAACCCAAATACCGAGAGATTTCTCCCGTAATATCCAGGTTCTAGGGAAAGGGGGAAAAATACTACTTTACGAAAAAAGAGAGAAAAAGAAATGTTGCCAGCGAGTTATTCTGGCCATTTAAGTGATGGGACGGGATCCTGTAAACTTTACCGCATGGTAGGAGGATCAACCGCCGACAACACCCAAGGTTTTCGTGCTCAACGGACAACTGTCCAAGGCACAGTTGGACCCGACCCCGGGACCCTTGCAAGGGAGCATGACAAGAGATCCTGGTCTGGTTGTTGGCCAGGGTCTCACCCCAGGAAGTGAAGTCACAGAAGAGAGATTAAAATTGAAGGTCGCGGCTATCGAGAAAGATAAGATGATCAGTTGATGAAAACCATGGCAGTCGTAAAGAAAACTGACATTTTTCGAACTGGACCGCTCAAGCCAGCGATGCGCGAGCAAGGCTGGCCTTTTAAGCATGATAGAACAGGATCTAATTGTCATTATCGCCGCCTCGAGAGAAGCTTTGATAGCAGATCAACCACCTATAACGCCCAAGGATTTACATGCTCTAGCGGGCGACTGATGAAACAGTCGAACCGCCTCCGGGAACCCTGACGAGGGAGCGTGCGAGATATCCTGACCGTTGGCCAGGTTCTCGCCCCGGGAAATGAAGTCAATAGTCATAGAATAGAAAACTGCCCCAAGCGAAGCATAGAGTATCACTGCACTGTCGAACACAAAGCGTCAGACAATAATTAATATGGCAGTCGTAAAAGAACGCACATCAGTGAAGTGGCGGTATAGGCATAGGACATAGATATAGCTGGAAAAGAATAAATTTAACCGATAAAAACAATCACAACCACAAAAAAACTCACTCATACGGAAGGCTTAAGAAGCTACGTGCTCTTAGAGGAACGACTCAAAGGAGCCAAACCCAGCCCCGGGCCCACGACAAGGGAGCACGAAAAAGAGTCAAAGCTCTCCTACCCAGGGAAAAGGGTAGACGAACCCATAACATTGCAAGATTTCTCGCGCAATATTAGGATTCTGGGGAATGGGGGAAAAGGAGAAGAAGAAAAAAGAGAAAAAAGGAGTGCTGTTGAGACGGAAAAGGAGTAAGAAGAAGAGACGGTGATAATAATATTATACTCACTGTTTTGTTGGGCGTCCCACTTGATAACCGCGAAGTGCAGTGCAAGTGGGACAAGTGACTCCAACTGACTTGGAGTTTGACCAGCCAGCTGACGAAGATTGAATTACCAACCATGCACTCTAGCAAAGTAAGCAAAAGCTGGTCTCTTGAGCGTAAAGGAACGGGATCTTATTAGCTTTAGCTGGGTCTCAAGTTAGAGAAACCAGTTAGAAAGATCAACCGCCTATGACACCCAGGGTTTCGTGCTCTTAGCGGGCGACTGCCAAAGGCACAGCAAAACCCAGCCACCACCGGGACCCTTGCAAGGGAGTACGACGAGACACCCTAACCACAGCAGTGAGATACTGTGGCCATGATATCTCCCCGGGGAAAAAGAGAGAAAAGAAAAGCGACCCCGAAATCCAGATAGAGAATTGCTGTCGAAAGAATAAAGAGGACGTTTAGTGAACGAAGAACAGCATAAAGACAAAAACTTACCCATGGCTTTGTTGTCCCACTTGGCGACGACTCCCCGCGGCACAAGTGGGACGGATTTGCCAACAATGCACTCCTCCCAGAGTGAGCAAAGCTGGCCATTGAGCATGGTTAGACCTTGAAACCCCCAAGTCCTCGTCCCCGAATCCAATGTGGTTAGACGACAGGGGGGTAGGTGTACCATGCCCAGTTGTCATGCACCTGGAGGAACCGGTCTACCTGTCCACGTTGCTACCATGTAGCACAGAACATGCCTGAGACGAATCCAGCACAGGGCCAGCAAGAAGAGAGGGACTTCAGGCGCTCCAGACCTCGAAAGGACGGATGGCAGCCAACTCCCCGCCCCGGAGGGACTTGCTGCGAGACGACTAGAAAAAGACGTGTCAGTAAAAGACCAACAGGTAGTATTACAGTGAACTCACCAAGAGCGACGACAACCCCAAGAGCACAACGAGAACGTTCTCCTAGGGAGAAGGTCTCGAAGGCAGATGGGGAGTCGGAAACTGAAGGCCTCGGAAGGAAACGACCGTCCTTTTAAACCTTTTGGTGGGTCTCGGACTCGTTGCCGGTCGCACGGGGAAACTGTGTCATTTCTCCGGTCCCTGACAGATAGATCTCCGAGCTAATTAGCCTGGGAGTGCGTTCCTTCAGGGTTGACTCGAAAATTCGTTGGTGATGACATCGGTTAACTAGTCTGCAGTCTGCAGATCGCCAGAGACCCAGACATCCTCCTAAATGGGCCACAAATCCGTGGATACCATAACCACCAGACCGCGTGTCCCTCCAAGAACCTGCCTGTGGGCACTGGGCGGTGATGCGGCATAAAAGCTTGCTCCTAATCGATTGTGGGCACATTCTGACAGGAAATTCGAAATCTGACCGACCTAGGCCGAGATAAGAGAATGCCTGAAGAGCCGATGTCCGGGCTGTCCAAATGGAACTGCACAAAAGCAGGGAGTGCACTGAAGTCGCATTGAAGACTTTGGACAGAGCTAATATGTGCTCTAGACTCAGTAAAGTGCTGGCTAGATTATAAGACAATCATTGAATCAAGGGCGTGATTTAATTTGTGTACACGTGAAGTTACTTTCGCGTTTCTGTGACAATTTCAACCTGGACGGTCAACGGTCACTTTCAAATGCAATGAGCAGTTGAACCTCCTGTGCGCTCAGAGGAGACACCCCTTATTCGTCAACTCAGAACTTACCAGCTGCTATGAATGAATCTTGAGCCATCGACTCTGCATCCTCCGTTTCTCGGAGCACAGCCGAGGAATCGGATGACTTGTAAGTTGTCGCCATCCCAGTTGGTAGCTCTGAACTAGTATTTCGCTTCCAGGCATCATTAGTCCCGGGATATATGACACGCCTCCGCTTTCCTCCATGCGCAGCTTCTAATTCAACTCGTATATTCTCAAGTCAGCGCCTTGAACTTTCCTATTTCTCCAACATCTGAATCATCTGATTCTGTTCCCCTGCTTTCAAGCTTCTATTAATCCCTGTGTTTTCCTCTGAAATTCACAAGGTAGTTTGAAATGAGAGCCTTGTATTTCTCAGCCTGATCAGGCTTGATTGGTTTCCTTCAATTTAATTTGGCGACCATGTTCGGCCGCTCTCATCCCTTCCCAGTCCACACCATTAACCTCGTGTTCCAGGCCTCCTTCCATTTTAACTCGACTCTTATATTGCACCTCACCGCGGCTCGCGTCTCAAGGTCTGATGTGCTCATATCAATGGTCTCAGGGTGATTTTCCACGCCTTTTTGCGGTGCCAAGGGTGCACTGGACTGATCCGACCTTTACAAGGTTAAGGACGTTCCTTGGGACCCTGACCTTGAGTTATGATGCTCCAATGCATCTTCCTAGAATTTCCGTACCGACTGTGGGCACATTAGCCCAAATTAGTGCCTAATGAACGGCAGAAAATATACGCTGGAATCGAATAAATGTACGATCGAGGAGGGACAACGAATTGCAATAACGAAGTTTACTGTATCATATCTTTTCATCAATCACTGACGACTACTTAAGAGATATTAAAAGACCTGAATTTGGAATTCAAAGTGAGTTTTTGCACCAGATCTCTTCAAAGGTTTTTCTGATCTTTCGGCTCAGGAAGCACCAGGTATCGAGGTTGTTGTTCTTTTGTGAAGATGCCCATGACTCTAGACACTGTTCCCACTTCACCCTCTTTCATAAGATTATCATAACTAATTCTCCACCGCAGTCGATTTCTGAACTCTCTACTTATCGGTAGAAAACGTCGCTTCCTTTGGTTGAAGAGACGCATGTGCTCTATCTAGAAGGTAAAATATCTCGTCTCATCCATACAATTTACAAGTAATCACACTAACTGTAAACCTTATTGTAGCTCTCAGCCGTCTCCGAATCACCAAAACAGACAACCTCAACCATACCCTACCTCTTTCCCAAGATACATACTCCCGATAATCCTTCTGCGCACCTCTGTATCCGTGAAATGGTTGACTGTACTCACCAAGTCTCTCAGAACCAGGAATTATACTGGATTTTTCGATTTTCTTCAAGAGGTCGCGTGCGTCATCTCTGTCGTTAGAAACTTTGCGGCAGATGCTGGAGGATCGGAGATTCAGGAGACTGTATGGACTGTCCACCTCGTTCAGCGTATCGAGAGCTCTCGTGCGGTCAGTCCGGTTATAGGCACTAAGACGTGACTCATTAGTGACCACTCTGGTTGGAGCCCATTCTTTTTCTGTGCAGTCGCGAGTTGCAAACAAAGGAGGCTGATGTTGATGAACCTTGATGGTGTGGAAAGCTGGTTTTAAGTCCGAGTTCCAGCTGGGCATGTTGGCGGAAAGAGGCATCGAAGGGAAAAGTGATCGTGTATCAATTCAACAACCAGCAGGAGCAAATAGAGTTAGAGTGCGTAAGGGCTCTGGTGTCAATCGAAGCATGTTGTATTGTATTACAAATCTACTGTCTATCTACGTACAATTACTTCTTCTCTGACGAGGACGATTTTATGTGGGTCGTGGTCGGTTGACTAATCAAAAACTGGGATTGGCGGTGGTATATATATGATTGCTGAGCTTTGCCGCGAACATGAGAAGAAACAGGAAAAAGGAGATGAGGCGGAGATGGAGATATTCCAGTGGTCGTTCTACTGCTATATGTAGTAAATCCATGGGGAAAACCTGAAAAGACGAAAAAGGATGAAGACATAAAAAGAAAGGCAGATAGAGACAAGGCGGAGGAGGGTACTGCCATTACCGAAGCTCGACCTTGCTGAGCAAATCTGCAAGATCGTCCGTGGCATCCTTTGGCTTTGGAACCTCTTTCGCCTTCTCCTCAGGTACAGCAGTAAGTTCCTTGGCAGCTTCCTTGGCAGCCTCCTTGTCCATTTCTCTCGCTTCCTTCTCGATTTCCTCGGCCGCTTCCTTCTCTTCCTCTTCCTTCTCCTTCTCCTCCTCTTCCTCCTCATCAGCGGCAAAGAGCTTTCCGCCTCGTTGCTTTAAGCTCAAAGACAAGTTCTCTAGATGTTCATCGTCCTCTTCGACGTCGTTCCACTGCAACTCAAGAGCCATGAGGCTCTTGAGGCCTTGAGAGATGGCGTTGGATAATACAGCAAATGACTGGGTCTCGAGGTTGTTGTTCTGTAATTGGAGGGTATGCATTTAGGATTGGAGCCCTTCGCCAAGCTCTCGATGAGAGTTGGGACCTCGCCTTCGGCTGATAGAACGCAATCAGAGAGGTTGAGCGTGTGCAGCTCGGGCCACGATTCGAGAGCCTCAGTCCAGGCTTTGATACCCGTCAGCTCGCCATCGACAGTGAATGTGTTATCCTGCAGATCGATATGTTGAATGCCCGGATTTTTCGACAGCCCTCTCGCAAGATGCGCGATGCCTTCCATCCGGATCCCATTCTGCACCATCCGCACTTCTTCCAGAGTGCCATGCTCTGCGAACGCCTCGGCCCATGCTTCAGCGGACCCGTTCTCCAGCCTATTTCGGCCGCAGATGACCACTCTCAGATTCGACTTTTTACCCTCGGCCTTGCTCAGCCTGGCAGATTCTCTGAGGGCGTTGGCGATCACTTGCCCACCTGCGGGGCCTAGGCCGTTGTTGTTTAATCGGAGGATCTGGAAGGAGCGGTTGGAGGTAAGGAAAGGAACCATGGGGTCTACTGAGCGACCGCCGAATGCATTGTCAGATAGGTTGATCTCGACCAGGGAAGATTTGTCGATGAGGGCATCACAGATGGCTTGGAGGGCGAGAGGAATTTCAGAGATCAGACGACCTGTGAATATGTCTGAAAAATTGGCGACCTTGGGTCCGGGTAAATAAATATAACGATTTAAGTGATTGAAAATAAAAAGATATGGCGTACCTTGAGAGCCTGAGCTTTGGCAAGAAACTCTGAAAGAGCAAGAGACGCGTCGACGCCGATGGTGTTGCCTCCAAAGTGGATTTCCTCGAGGACAGCGGGGTCGACATCCTTGAGGTAAGGCTCGATGTCGGCCTTGGTGTCGAGCTTGAGTCCTTTTCCCTGCAATGAAAGAATCTTTGGGTTCGCCATGAAGAGGATCGAATGAAAGATTAACAATTAAATGTTGATTGCGCCGATCAAATCAATTTCCATCGAGTCAAATCTGGAATATACTTTAGCATCCCGTGACCGTCATTTCACGTGAGCATGCACCGCCACCGCATGTATTTTCTCGCGTCATCACTTTCCTGCTGACTGTCTCTATTCTTGGATAATCACCTTTCAAAGCTATCATGTCAATCCACTTACGCATGGGTCTTAAGATTAAGTAGGGGATTTATATAAACCCTAGATGGCTACGATAAAATCGCCAACCAACGCATTCCATTCCCCTGCAAATTCAGCACAACCTCTCTCCTTATCGTTCAACTCCAACAATGCCCGTCCCAGAAAATCTCCAACCCCTCTTCACCCCTCTCAAGCTCGGCGATGTGACCATTAAAAACCGCATCACCATGTCTGCGTTGACCAGAAATCGCGCCGAGAACACGTACCCCACTAATCTCATGAGAGAGTACTACGTCCAGCGCGCTGATGCAGGGCTCATCGTCTCCGAGGGCATCTTGATCGTCCGTCAAGGGTGAGTAGATCCTGTCATATATCGTTTCTAATCTTAAAATATTCCCTCAGAACTGAATGGCCGCACGCCCCGGGTATCTGGGACGATAAGCAGGTCGAGGGATGGAAGAAGATCGTAGATGGCGTGCATGAGGCTGGAGGCAAGATCTACGCCCAGCTTTGGCACGGTATGCACTCTTCCTGATTAGATTAAGATTTGCCTCTGATCCCCATTTGCATTCATAGTTGGTCGAGCTGCACACCCGATATGCCTGAGCAGAAGCTCGCTGGTTCCCCCGTCTACGCGCCTTCAGCCATCTCTGCGCGAGGTGGCAAATTCCGTATCCTCCCTGGTACTCCTGGCTACGTCACAGTGAGCACCATATCATCAGCTTCACACCACTCACTGTGTTGACATGGTCTCCAATTAGCCCACGGAGATAGATGACCCAAGAAAGATCATTGCTGAATTCAAGCAGGCAGCTATAAATGCCAAGAAGGCCGGCTTTGATGGTGTCGAATGTCAGTCTCTCATCACATAAAAATAAAATCAGGATGTATTTGACTAATCTAATTTAACTTTAACTTTTAACTCTATTCTATTCTAGTGCACGGAGCCAATGGTTACATCGTCCATCAGTTCCTCGACAGCTCCTCTAACAAGCGCACTGACGAGTGGGGTGGTAGCAAGGAGAACCGAGCTCGCTTCGCCTTGGAGACCCTCAAGGCCCTCCAAGAGGTGTACGGCAAGAACGTCTCTGTCAAAGTCAGCCCCGCTGGAGGATACAATGACATGGGGTATGTCTTCTCCCTTTCTAGACTCGGAAGCACACACTTATAGGTGCCTGCTATGCAGCATGCCCATTGACGAGACCTTGGACACCTACAAATACTACTTTGCCGAACTCGACAAGCTCGGATTGTCCTATATCACCCTCGTGCGCTACCTTCCCATATTCGATGCCACCTTCGACGGCGTCCTCCGCGCCACGCAACACGACGTCCTCGGGTCCTACCGCCCAGTTATCAAGAATACCCCCGTGCTCATCAACGGCGGTGTGCTCCCAGAGGAAGGCGCAGAGCTCGTTGCGTCGGGTAAGGTGGATGCTATTAGCATTGGGTTCAACTTTATCACCCATTCGGATTTGGTGAAGAGGATGGAGCATGGGAAGCCGTTGGATAATGTGCCTGATATCCAGCATTTGCAGACGAACAAGCACAGTGGGGACTGGAGCACTGGGTACACGGATTATCCCCTTGCTGTTTACTAATTGGGCGGAGTTTCTTTTTGGACTTTCTTCATCTTCTCGAACTTTGAACATATAACCAAACTTGAATCAACTAAATAGAAATAAAGTTGATGCTACAGGACGTTCAGATATATCCTGGTCATACATGAATAAATTGTCGAGATGAATTTTGGCAATGAACGTTGAACTTTTAGCATGTATCCAAATTCGGCAGAATTTACTAGAAGGGATTGAATTTGAAATTGGCCAAACATACTACTACTACATAGTTGGAAAATACCACAGCAGACGGCCATTGATGACCCAAGGAATACACCTCTGCAAAGAAGCCAATAAGAAGCAGCTAATAGTACGAGCGCTAAGAAAGCCGGCAAATTTAAATTTCCGTCAGGATTTCTGTTTCATCCAGCATAGGACCCCTGATTACTCTGAGATAGGTCGGATACGGAAATCCCGGATTTTTGCCCGCCGTGGGTGGACACAAAAGTGACCGATTTGACCCAAATTTGGGTGGATTTCGTATCCGAGGAAAAAAATTTCCTCCCCATGGGTGGACGGCGTATCTGACATCGAAAAAAAATGGATAAAATTGCCTAAAAATCGTAAAAAAATCGTAATAATTGCGGTGTCTTGGATTGGGGGAATATCGAAGTCGAGAAGCTCTGAAATAGTGAGAGTTGGGGGTGGTAGAAGCCTCTCAAGCTTTTCAGAAAGGGAAAGGCGATGCAAAAGCTCATCAGATACAAAGTCTGGAACGTCTTTGTATAATTTTCCTGAATTCATCCATGAGGAGAGGTCACCGGGGCTAGAAATGGACATTGCAAAGCAGTAAAAATGGGGAAGAAAGGAGGAAAAATATGTTCATCTACGTTAAAGCATATATAATGCAGAAAATATCTAGGAGGCCCATTATTGAACATCCTCTAACGACCAAAGCCATTGTCCAAGGGCCAACGAACTATCATCGTGTACTCCGGCCATGCCGCTGACAAATGATGGCATGGTGCCGACCTTCGGCATAGGTGGACAGTATCTTACCTACGGCCTAGGGCCCAGGCTTGGGGTGGATATAGGATCGTACCCAAGGCTGTCGAACCTGCCCTAGAGGGGTGGATATTATCTGAGCTCGCGCGGCCTTCGGCCGCGCAGAAGGGTGGATTTTATCCGACCTACTTATTTCAGAGTAATCAGGGGTCCTTCCAGCATCCATCTGCACCCCTCACGGGACCGTGGGATACCGGGGCGGTACATTCGTGCTCAATTCTTCAATTCGTACCATCATCGCGTTGCTCGTACCAAGCTCCTACCTGTCTTTTGTCCTTTACACTCGAAGACGAGCTTCACATCCCATCTGTTTAGCCTGAGCCTACGTAATCGTCAGAAGTGACACGCCTTAGTACCTCCAACGAGGTTTTCTGACACTTTCGTAGTGTCGAACGTAAGTATAGTCCTGCTACATATTTACACATCACAATATTCTTACTCTGCCGCATTGAATTATAGTAATGGGAAATGGCGACTACATCGTTCATGCATTCCTCAACAGCACTTCGAATCACTGAACTTAGAATGGGGCGGCCTAAAGAAAACGCTTCCGCTTTACATCAGAGACTCTGAAAGCCCTCCAAGAGGTGTTTGGAAAGAACGTTGGTCTCGGGATTAGTCCGACGGGAGGACATATGGGGTATGTTTTATTTATTTCTTCAGTCTCATCTCCTCCTGACGTTTCCTTACTCGCCGCTCTAGTATGCCACTTGACGAGATCTTGGACAGCTCCAAAATTCAACCTCAAGCCTTATGTCATTCTCGTCACGTCATCACTTCCTTGTTGTGTTTATTCTTGGAATAACACCTTTCAAAGCTATTTACCATGGTCCATACTAATCCCCTTACGCCTGGGCTTTAAGTGGCGGAAGCCTACGATAAAATTACCAAGCAAACGGTTATCCGTGGTTCAAAAAAAATCTCAATTATTTATTGGGCCTGCCAAAATCTTCTCTGCCAGAAACGTCCTGAAAATGTGGATAGCCTGTCAATGAGGACAACCGCACGCAAACCTCGGACCCCGGTGCTGAGCAATAGACCGTACCGGGTGTCAGGTCACCTAATCAAGCAACGCAATTCATCCCTCCACATATTCAACATAACATTTCCTCATCGTTCATACTCCAGCAATGCCTGTCGCAGAAAATCTCCAACCTCTCTTCACTCCTCTCAAGCTCGGTGATGTGACGATCAAAAATCGCTTCACCATGTCACCTCTGACCAGAAATCGTGCCGAGAACACTTACCCCACTGATCTCATGAGAGAGTACTACGTCCAGCGCGCTGATGCAGGCCTCATCGTCTCCGAGGGTATCTTGATCGTCCGTCAAGGGTGAGTAGATCCTGTCATATATTGTTTCTAATCTTAAAATATTCCCTCAGAACTGAATGGCCGCACGCCCCGGGTATCTGGGACGATAAGCAGGTCGAGGGATGGAAGAAGATCGTAGATGGCGTGCATGAGGTTGGAGGCAAGATCTACGCCCAGCTCTGGCATGGTACGCACACTCTCTGATTGGATCACAATTTTATGTATCTCTGAGTCCCATTCACAGTTGGCCGAGCTGCACATCCCGATATGCCTCAGCAGAAGCTCGCCGGAACCCCTGTCTACGCGCCTTCAGCCATCTCTGCGCGAGGTGGCAAATTCCGCATCCTCCCTGGTATCCCTGGCTATGTCACAGTAGGCACATATCGTCGACCCCACATCGCGGAGTCTTTACTAACACAATCCACAATTAGCCTACAGAGATTGACGACCCAAGGAAGATTATCGCTGAATTCAAGCAGGCAGCTATAAATGCGAAGAGGGCCGGCTTTGATGGTATCGAATGTCAGTCAAACTCTCATTATAAAAATAAAGCGGGATGTATTGCTAACCTAACTTGACTTTTAACTCTATTCTATTCTAGTGCACGGAGCTAATGGCTATCTCGTCAACCAATTCCTCGACAGCTCCTCCAACAAACGCACCGACGATGGGGTGGTAGCAAGGAAAACCGAGCTCGCTTCGCCTTCGAGACTATCAAGGTCCTTCAAGAGGTATACGGCAAGAATGTGTCTGTCAAGGCCACTCCCGCTGGGGGATTTAATGACATTGGGTATGTCCTCTTCTCCGTTTTTGCTTACCTGAAAAATGAATTTCTTGGATATAGCATGCCCCTCGAAGAGACACTGGACACCTACAAGTACTACTTTGCCGAATTAGACAAGCTCGGTTTGTCATATATCAGCCTCATGCGCTACATCCCCTTATTCGATGCCACCTTCGACGGCGTACTCCGCGCCACGCAACACGACGTTCTCGGGTCCTACCGCCCCGTTATCAAAAACACCCTCTGATCATCAACGGCGGTGTGCTTCCAGAGGAAGGTGCCAAGCTCATCGCGTCGGGCGAGGTGGATGCAATTGGTATTGGGTTAAACTTCATAATGCACCCGGATTTGGTGAAGAGGGTGGAGCATGGGAAGCCGTTGGACAATGCGCCTGATATGCAGCATTTACAGACGAATAAGGATAGTGGAGATTGGAGCACTGGGTACACGGATTATCCCCTTGCTGTTTACTAACTGAGAGAGCTGGCTGGAGTTTCATTTAGGCTCTGGACTTGGACTTTCCTCATCATCTCGAACTCGAATTTACAAATAAGCAAGTAAATAAAATTAAAAAATTCAACATGTTCAAATATATCCTGATGATCCTAGGTATACCAACTGCTCAATTGCTCTGGGATTATGACCTTCGATCGAGATTAATTGACTTAATCCTGCATTCAAAAGCGTTAATATGCAAGGAAAGATATTTCTAGCTTACGCAAAGGAGTAAAATTGACCACATCGGCACTTCGGCCATTAGCTTTTTTTCGCTTGTACAAGCTAAAAAAGGTAATAAAAGGGACGAAAAGCTGACCATCAGAATCCGGGCCCGGATTGCCAAAAAGCGCAGACTTTGTACCAAATGTTCAGGAAGGCCAGAGCTGAAGAGGACCATGAAATCAATTCTCTGTATCACGAATAGCGGCACAGGATGCGAATCGATGCAAAATTTTGCGATTACTGATCATACGACATATTAAATTTTCGAAGAATTGGCCGAAAAAGCGGAAAAGCTAAAAAGTAAATGGCCGACTTGCTGATGCACCAGAACCGGCATAATTTGCTAAAAGGGATTTGTGGCAACTTGAGATTAGCAATTGGGAAATGAGTTCCCGGCTCAATAGAACAAATATCTGGAGTATAAGAACTGGAGCTGAAGTCAATCCTGTCCTGCAGGCTGCCCGAGTCCAACTAACCTCGATAAACCTTTAAGTACGGAAGGCATTTTAATTACTCCCCAAGGGTAAGTCTAATATAGAGCCTTCCGGGTTCCTTACGTTTGCGCCTCTGTAGGCCCATTAATGTTTCATGCTAATCTAACTTTTGTTTTTATAGACTGGAGTGGCCTCACGCTCCTGGTATCTGGGATGATAAGCATGTCGAAAAATGGAAAGATATCGTAGACGCTGTCCATGAAGCTGGCAGTAAGATCTATGCGCAACTGTGGCACGGTCCATTTATTGTCTCACTGCTCAGGCGGACTTCATATTTATCTGACTCGATATTTCTAGTTGGCCGTGAAGCACATCCTGATATGCCTCAACATCAGCTAGCTGGAACTGTAAGTCTATTGCATGCATGCGCCAAATTGTCTGACTAAGTGCCTTATTCTAGCCTGTGTACGCACCTTCAGCAATCAAGGTTAGAGGTGGAAAATTCCGTACACTCCCCGGTACTCCTGGTTATGTTACTGTGAGTATCAGCGTATTGCTTGACCTGATAAGTGTTAACGAAATATTATATCATTGATTAGCCAACCGCTATTGACGACCCACGCAAAATCATTGCCCAATTTAAAGATGCAGCCATTAATGCCAAGAAAGCTGGGTTCGATGGTGTCGAACGTAAGCTTGTTCATTACCTTTTAAAATAGCTTAGCTTACTCTACCCTATTCTAGTGATAGGAAATGGCGGATACATCGTTCACGAATTTCTCGACAACACTTCTAACCACCGCACTGATGAGTGGGGTGGTAGCAAAGAAAATTGCTTCCGCTTTGCATCGGAGACATTGAAAGCCCTCCAAGAGGTGTTTGGCAAGAACATTGGTCTCAAGATCACTCCGACGGGAGGATACAACGATATGGGGTATGTTTAAATTTTTCAGTCTATATCTTGCTGACCCACTGTCGCTCTAGCATGCCACTCGACGAGACCTTAAATAGCTTCAGCTATTACTTCTCAGAATTAGATAAGTTAGGATTGGCGTATATCATCCTCATGCGATACACACCCATCTTGGATGTCGTATTTGATGGTTTGTCATGTCCCTTCTCGGAAGCGTTTTCTTACTTTTACAATCTAGGCGGATCACGAGCAACAAAACATGATGTCCTCCTAGCTTACCGCCCATTCATAAAGAACACTTTATTATTCCTCAACGGCCGCGTCACGCCAGAAGAGGGTGCCGAGCTCCTTGCTTCGGGTCAGATTGATGCCATCACTCTTGGCTTCAGCTGGATTACTCATCCAGATCTCGTGGAGCAGCTCGAGCAAGAGAAGCCATTAGATAATGAGCTTGACATCTGACATTTATATGTGGGTGAGGGAAAAGATTGGAGTAGGGGCTATACAGATTATCCCACTGTTGCAGGGAGTAATTAAGACTTGATAAGTATTATTAGCTATCCCTTCTCAAAGGCCAAGTAGGTGTAAAAATAGCTCTACCAGATTTGGTGAATCATATGCCAAAACGGTGAAATTCAGAATGTTGCAACATGGTACAATACAAACGCTGATTGCTAGTCCGACCAAGCAGTCTTTTCTGTCATAATGCATGAAGTATGAAAATTTCCAAGAGGAAAAGTAATACACGGCAATGTGCCAGCAACATTCTGCGCGAGATGTGAACCAAGAGAAATGATGGTAGGACGTTGGCCACACCGAAAGAGAAAACATTGACATTGGTTTTTAACTGATTTATGATAATGAAAGATATGTTTCGGGAAATTTATGTTCTTCGACGTTAGCCTAAGTAAAGGAAAAGGGAAGTGCGGTGGGAGAGCCATGAATAATAGGAACAATATGTGCCAACTTCAACCCAACAACGACCTGTCCCATAAGCCTACTGCTCCATAAAAGCCTTCTGTACCAGCTTATAGTACCCATTCATGCGTTTAAGGGACCAACTTCACTCTTTATCTTATTGCCCTGCAAATCGCAAGTGGGAACCCATTCCTGGTGATCAGGATTTCCATTTGTTCCTGCTCGACAAAGTTGTGGCCAATCATCCAAAGCTCCTTGGCAGTAACACTAAAGTCTGTAACTATGCCTGAGATACGAGTGCCTGTCAGATCTGAGGTGAGGACGAAGATCATGGTAATCAATCCAAAGTTATTCAATGCCACTCACAGGCAACGATTACAGACCCAATTGTGGCACCACCAAGAGTCGTCATCCTGCTTTAGTGGAACCTGGTTAAGAATATCTTCAATATTAGCTGGTCCAATCTCAGGTGGAATCTTGGCAAGGAGCATGAGACCCGTAAGTTTACCGGTCCGGGGCAGAGAATTCTTTGGTTCGAATTTCCAGACTGCTTTGAGAAGATTCACATCCAAGGGATTGGTGACATGATAAACAATAGCACTCTTTGGAGAATCAGTTTTTGGCATTTTCGGCATAAGGATGAATGAGGTGTGGTATTTTTCAGGCTGTCTGGGACTGGGTAGTCTTTGGTAGTAAGCAATATAGAGTCGCAGCTTGTTTCGAGCCATCTGATTACCAATAAGATGAATCATGAGCCTAGACAATCAGTGGGTAGAAGTTGGGTAGAAGGGATAATTAACTAACGTCAATCCTTGCAAACCTGCCAGTGGCTTGAATGGAAGTTGAAAGATAATCACTGCTGTACAAAAGACCGTTTAAACACCTAGTGCTATAATTAGTACACCCTTATTTGGAGAACAAAGAAGGCTTTTGTCAATCTGATCTATCATCTATAATATTCGTTCTACATAGTTTGCCATCTGTATGTCGACATCAAGTTCATCGTCATACCGGTCCACTATTTCTGTGAACAACTCCCACCAGTCTGGCATACAGAACCCACGGCCAGCGTACGCTCTGTTATAGTCCCAGTACTCCGGAAACCAACCTGACCTCTCCCAATCAATAAGGAAAATTTGACCATCTTTCCAAAGAATGTTATGTGGACAAGATCGCCATGAGAGAAGACCTTCTGTATTTCGCCCGCGAGTTTTAGAAATCGCCTCTTGTACGAGAGGAAAGCGTTCGGGACAGTCACGTAAGACATGGTAACCCAAGAAGCGATGAAATGCTTCGTGATCGTCAAAAGGACCTAATTCTCCCATGCCCAGTCGGTCATCAATAAAACCTGATCCATTGATTGCTTGAACACGATCTGGGTGTGGGGGTGTCAGCGCACGTAGCTGATCCAGACAGTCCTTCAGCTGCACCATTGAACTCCGCTTCTCATCCGAAGGTAGTCTGTGCCATACATCCTCCAAAACGGGGCTTTGATGTATTGTTGGACAATATGTACTTCTCCATTAATACAGAAGATGTCTAAAAGATTGGGAATGGGGATTGTCGTGTTACGTGCAAGATAATCCATGGTCAGAGCCTCAGCGAAGTGCACTCGTCTTCCTGCTTTGATAAAGCAACTACCCCTGTGGAAAACCAGACTTGCACGGTGGATGAACCTTCCGTATTTCAAAATAAATTTGTATTTCCAGTAATTTGAACCTTTAAGCTCTCGAATTGGAGAATTCAAATACTGAGGTAAACTAAGGAAGGTGTCATCAATTGCAATTCCGATCCTATGATAAAACACTTTGGACATACGTCGAGGAATCCTGCCTGATCGCCCTCGTGAAGCCCATGTAGAATAGATAAGGATGAACTGCGGATATGTAACCTATGTGGGTGAAAATGAGGATGTGCGGTGGAGGAAATAGCGTGTTGTACAGAGTGGTTCAAGTTGGCAATGGGCATGTTAGTGACTCTGGTCATCAACTGGTCATGTACTTAGCGTGACTCGTAAAATTTAAACTCCGAACTGCTCAGCGCGACGCGCTTGACAACAGACCACATTACATATAAGAGACTATTACGGCGCAGTGGCATAGCTGCTACTAAATCATCATCATCCATTGCGCGCTCCAAAACCTTCTTTCGTCCGCTTGGTCAAGATGACTTTGCGTCTCGATTTACATCCATCAACATTACGGTAATTTGGTGACGACGACGAGTATTCAAAAGTTGACTTGCTGGATTTGACGCACGCCCTGGACCAAATGACAGCTGGGAATAGGATGATTTGTCTTGTAATTTCTGATATATACTGCACAGATGATCAAATTAGCCTCGAGAACAATATGTACAGAATAACATTTCGTTAAGATAAGTACAACTGAACAAACAGATCGTCGAATGATATGCTAACTGGCCACAGCATCCTTACCTGTATCCTTCAAAGTTTATCACTACTGTCAGTTTATTCTACTTGATCCATAACTTCTTGTTGGCTTCGAAATATTCCTTCAATGTATGCTTCCCAACAAATTTCCGTTCAGCATTGAATAACTCCGCTTCGCTGCCGTTAGCAACTTTCTCCTCCATTGCGGCCAGTCCCGCGGCGTATTCTGCAGGTAAGCCCATGCCGGCATAGACAGCTGGCGCTTCTGCAGGGGAGATCTTCTTGTGGATAATTTCTCTTCCAAGGATGGAAGACAATATTTTGAGGGCCTAGGTGGGCATAAACGTGAGGAAAATTCTCATTACGTTGGTATAAGCGTGCTTCCGTACCTCGTCATAAGTGAGCAATTCAGGACCAACGACAAGGTAATCGGTATTGGGGCTCTTCTCGACAGTCAAGCCATCAAAAGCGGCCTGCGCAATGTCTTCCGCTGAGATGAATGGAATGCGACCATCTCCAGTGGCAGTTGTAATTTGGTTGTGTTCCCTGATGCTTTGGTAGAACAGTGTTGCAAAATTTTCTGCGAGCGACTTTTAAACACGTATGATATTGTGGGATGCAAATCGAAGACTTACGAATGAACCAAGTAGGTCTCAGCACAGTAAATTCAACACCAATATCAATCAGGTACTTGTGAATTTTGCCACCGATAGGACCTCCAGCTTCGATTTGGGAAGCCGTCAGCAATACGAAACGCTTGATGCCCTTCGAAACGGCGAGGTCGATGAAAGGCTTCACGATGGGAAATGGATTGACGTCAGTTGGAGCAATAAGGTAGATGCGGTCAATCTTGGGGTCTGCAGTGAAAGGATTTTCGAATGTCTTTTGGTCGAACCAATCGAATTTGACTCCTTTGAAAGGTTCAGGGGCGTTCCCGGAACGCGAAGCAAGGAGCACAGGGTAATTGGCTGTGTGTGCGATCTTTGCAAGAGGGATTCCAGTCTTGCCAGTGCCACCAGTGATGAGGATCGTCATTATGGATATGCAATAAAAAAGGATTCAGGAAGAGTATGTGGAGGTTTTCTGAATTCCTTTGGGTCTTGCATTGCTGACTTAAATAGCCGCCTTTATTTCCTGAGAGCTGGATAGTTTCAGAAAGAAGGTCCGTTGTACGATAGTCTGGGTAACTATTCTTGGTAATTCTGCTGTGATTTTTCTACGATGGCGAGTCGCGACAGTCAAACCGTGAGTCAGGCTCTAGAGTGGCGCAGCCGCAGCCTGGTAATTTGCTGACCAACAGTGTCCAGATTATGTAAAAATGATTACGTCCCATAGCTGTCCATGTAATCGGAGAGGGCTTGAGATGCGTTGACGATAAGTACTTGTGCATGCCGCCGGGATTCGTGATCCCGAGCTTGTAAAGTAACTACCTAGCCGGTAGGACGCGCCTCCTAGTACTTTCGGAACAAATCGAGAGCATACAAGTTTTAGAACAGGGTCATATGTTCTAAAAATGTAGAAGGAAGATGTGTTTTCAGTGGTATCGACGAGATCATGTATGCACACTCTGGACGACGACGCGTCGACGTTTAAATTTGAACTTTGGAGGTCGGAAGATCGTGTGACAGTCGTGAAGTCACACGATGATCCGTTTTTACCTCATGACCTCCACTCGTCCATAGCTCAGCGAGTTACGTCGTACGAGGCCGGCGTTTATAAATGTGGGCGCCTTAGGCATGCGCAAGGTAGGAGGGAACAATGCCAGGCAGGAGCTACGTCGGGGGCGATTTGTAACCCAGAATTGTGAGTTCTGATGTTTCCTGGCGAGAGTTGAACTTTGACGTTGACGTTTATTGTCTTCTCTGCGCAGAGAAGAAGGATTCACTAGTTGCTCATTGACAATTATTATTGTGTATCAGACGTACGAAAGCCTACCTGTTCAATTCGATCAGCAGAATTTTTAGAATGACAGGCCTTCGCTAAGTTTTATTGTTACCAGACTGCGTCGCATTCCCAAGACTCCATGCCGTTTTTGCTTTTTATGTAGCGTCGTCAGGACAGAGTTGTTCTCGTTATTATGCATACGCACAGAATTACTCTCTAGGGCTACCAAGCAGCAATAAATACTCGTGCAAGCTCTCATGCAGGCCATCCCCCAGGTTCTACATTCCTAGATTTTCTTCCACTTTTTTCTTCATTTCCAGGACGCTGTGCGTTCATTTTTCACATCTCAATCATCACATCCCTTTTCTTCACCTCCATTAAAACACACTTAATTAAGCTGTTATGGCCCCTGTTACCCGTCTCATCTTGGACTTCAACCGTTGGCTCGCTCCTAATCCTTTCAATACCGGCCCACCTATTCCCCAACTTTCGCAACCCTTTGGAACAGAGGATACTCCTTGGACTACCTCCACCTTTCGCGCCGTTGAATCGGACTCACAGCGCTCTGACACAAGTACTCCCGACTTGACGAACTCACCTTCAAGTACCGTCTCTTCTCTGGAAGATGAGGGGATCCGGAGGATATTTTCTCCCTCAAGGTATCAAGGCTTCGACGGCGCGGATGTTCCGGGATGTAGTAATACTGCGCCTCAGCATCCCCGCAAAGATGAACTGAACCCGCATGCCGTCCCTTTCGTTCCATCCTTCATCACGTATTCTGGCATACATAACCCCATCAGCAATTGGGTTGACCCGAGTCTTTCATATGCGCCACCTCCGCTCGAATTGGGAGTGCAACTTTTCAACTTGGTTGACCCTCCATTGGAAGATCCGGAGCAAACTCCCGTTTTTGAAGATTCTCCGCATCCTGAAACGATATCTCAACTACCTCTCGATCCGCCAGGTATTCCCTATCCTCCTATCTATTCAACGCCTCAACCACGTCCCGAGGGCCCGACTCCGGAATGTCCTCCTCCTCAATATCTTCCTGTATTGCTAGATGCTTTGAAGCCGGGAAGGACAAGTCGAGAACGTGAGGTTTTGGCAGGCGTTATTGTGAACATTGTCGACGACTGGAATATAGACAGCCTTCTAGAACTTGCTGAGCGGGTTGCAATGGAGGCTTCCAATCCTACACTTCATGCAACACTTGATACGATGGAGATTCGGGAAATACCCCGGACACCTTTCCAAAATTCGTTAATGATTTATTCCATCGAAGCTGCTGAGGAGCCAACCCATGAAACTAAGGTGGCCGAATTAGCAGCAGGTCTTAATATGCACTTCAATCGACATCACAGGGAAGTGGGGCAATTCTTCACCTGGAACCTTAGGGAAATAGTGTTGACCAGACTCATAAATTTCTGGGATTACGTGAGTGTCGTCCCTTCTGTTTCTATAACTCCTCTTATTGATTATGGTTGAACAGGAGAAACCCCAGGCGATAACTCTCGCGAGCAACCAACCCCTCATTATGTTCAATCCGCATTCACAGTATGCAAATCGATCGCTGCCTTGTTCAAGGAAAGCCTCATCTCTCGCGAACATATCAGTATGTGCATTAGTGTCCTTATGAAGAAACTCGAGTCTGTCGAGCACGTTGAAGCCTTGGCGCACCTTGTCCTAGGGTGTGGGCCCACATTTTGGAAGCCGGTCGATGTCGGCTCTGGACCTTCGCTTGCCAACCCGCCTGCCAACCCCTGCACCGTTCCAGAGAATACCATGGTTTTGCAGCATGACGACCTTGATTCTGAGAAGCTGCAAATGCATGTAAAGGAGAACATAAATTTATTCTTGACCGGTCTTGAGGCCAATCTTCTAGGAAGGAGGCTGAAAGATGAGGACAGCGTTGTGGGTCAACCTTGGGAAAGAGGCCGCTTATTGAAAACGATTCAGGAGATTGTGGACGTTGTTAAATACCGGGAGTCTATTATCTTGACAGGACGATGAACTCTCACGAACTTAGATGACGACCTGGACATTTAGTTGATTGAATGACTTTTTACGATTACTCTACTACTACGTACTCCAGACATAAATACCCTCTGCATGTAGATACCACACTAGTTCACACTCGCATTATTTGGCTTCGTCTCTGTGAATCGTTTTGGTTTTATTGGAGATATCGTAAGCCTTGAGACCTACGAAAGTGATCGCTCGGCGCAGAAAGCCGATATATCTCTCTCTTTTTTACCACCACACCCTCCACACTATATTCAGTGACCACCCCCAGCTGGGTTCTAAAGAGCCTCAAAATATGTTTTGAAAAGCAGAAATTGAGCCATGTACGTCGCAGTGAAGGATCTGCCGTCATTAAACGCTTCGATGTCGGGTTCGCCGTTGTTGACTGTTTTCGCCTAAATATTACGAAATCAGTCAGGAGCCTCGAGGCGACCCCTCGTCCTTTCTTGTCGCTTTCAGCCACGCCCCTTGTGCTTCTGCGCTTGAAGGCAGTACAAGTCGCACCACGCGAGGGAATGTACCTTGTTCCACTGTCATATTGCCGACGTGATTTCGACTTGACGCCCATTCAACTAAAGATTCTTTGTAACGACCGAAGGGGCCATTTCGCTGGCAAGCGCATCACCGCTTCAGCTTGGTGCGGGAAGGATTGAGCGGCTCACTATTTTAGCTTGGGCATATCCAAACATAAGGCTCGGAGTAACGTACTTATTGTAGCCACTTGACGACGGACAAGTGGACGAGTCAGAAGAGCTTTAAGTCAAAGCCACCCGACTTATCCTCTTCAACCCGTTATTTGTTCTATGGCCCATGCCAGCTCACATTGTCCCAGGGCCATTATACTCATACTCCCAACTTCTTCACCACCAACAACACCAATTCAACTCTCCGTTCTACCATTTCCCTTAAGTGGTTGAACACTTTCCCTTTAACGGTGCCACCACGCGTTGACTGGGCCACACTTTCAGCTACTTAAATACAAGTGCGTACCCCGCGTTCGCGATTTCCTAAACCTCAATTTACACGTTCAAAAGCATTCCCTTCTGGCTGTTGCATTACATCTGTATTCACTATGCCCTTTGTCGATCCTATCATGGTTCGCCTCAACGCCGAGTTCGAGCGACCCTCAAATCCGCCCATTCAAATTCCAAAGCCCACATACCCTTACAATCTTGAATCCAATGCTGGACTGCCAGGAATTGCCACTCCCAGTCGCAGTAGCACCAATCCATCCCCTTCGTCTACCCTTGTCAGCTCTGTCACCACCATAATCAGTGATAATGACTATGGCTTGAAATATTTCCTCGACTTTGCGACCACAATGGGTAAAGGCAGTAAATACATTGTGAATTTCACACCCAAACCCTCACTCAAGGGAAAGGATCGAGAACATCCTCAGTTGACAGCCGCTCTAGATGAGCTTTCCTTGGGTGAGTGCGGTGATGTGGAAGACCAGTCGCTCAAGGCGGGTAGGCTGTCATTGGCTCCAGGTGCGGGTAGACCATTGCCTGCTGGCTCAGAAGCAATTCCTGGTACTCAATCCTTCGGATCGTCGTTCATAAAGCCATGGAGAGCTAAATTTGGAGATGCTTGTCGAGCCAGAGACCTTGATATCAGAACTCGGTTTGCAATCGACATTGTCAATTCCATTGATCATTGGACAGAAGACGAGATGTTGGACCTCGTTCGTCACATTATATGGGGAGCCACTGATATGACTATTCGCAACAGTAATGACCACTTCGCTAGCTTGTCCCTTGCCCTGTATAAATCTTTCTATAGCCTCAGGAATGGCTACGAGCAGCTATTCATGACACTTCTGTGTAACAAAGTCATTGGCACTTTTGCGAACAGTTGGCAAGTGGTGAGTTGATCCCATTGCTTTTCTTCCTGAATGTTGATTTATGAGACCCACTCTAGGATGGCAACAAGAAAGCTATAGTTTATGATCGTTGTCCAAGCATAGACAGAGTTCGGTTTACTGCTTCGTCTCTGGCACACTGCAAATTTGTTGGCAGCTTATATCAACATCATCTACTCAAGCGTGACCAAGTGGCACATTGCGTCGGCGTTCTGTTTATCAACATGTCTACTATCGAACACATCCTCGCTGTGCATCACATTGTCTTCAATGCCGGAACGCAACTCTGGAGAGAATGTGAAGATGTGGAAGGAGAGATTACCTCTTTGAAAGATAATCTGATACTTCACGCGAAACGTATTGACTGCGACCGCTCTCTCATTGTTCATCCCCGACCATTTGATACAGTGAAATCCGCCGTCGATTACGTTCTTCTCCGAGTTAATGAATACTTGGAGTTTTTGCAACAATGTCCATGAGGCACTGATATTTACTCATTACTATACCTTGCTCCTATTATATCCTTTAGTCGTCATGTTGTGTAACGCTCTTTTTCCCAACATACTAGTTTTTCTCTTCAATACATGGACAGAATATCCCGCTTAATCAGTACCCCTATGTTTCTCCGGGCCGTCTGGCCGTCTGGCCAGCAGTTCGTCGTTCGCGCTTTTGTACGCTTTCCACCGACCCTCAAATTATTGACATCGCGTCTTCTGCCTATCATCTTAGTGGCTGGTAAGGCTGGGAACGAGACTGAACTCTTTGAGGCCGTATCTTGCTACTCCATTAGTGCCCAAGTATGATTTCCTCCGGTTTCATATTCCTGCTGCCTATCTCTTTATCCCTTGCTGTTGGCAAGTCTTTTTAGCAAGGAATGGGAAGTTTTTATGTTAGAATGCTTATATTTTTGCGTAGGTACATGGTCGCATGCCCTCAGCGGGGAACATTCTGGGAAGTGTGGGACAAGCTACTCTCCGAATGGGCGCAATGCTGGGCATGCTGCAGGCTTTTCTGGTTCCTTTAGTGTCATCCATTCAGAGGACTATATATCCCAGGCAGGTTTAGGCTCGGATGAATGTATAACCAAACCATTACGAAGCCGCCGCCTCTTGAGACAATACCACTCATCATTTCAGGGCCCACCACTAATAGAGTTGATCTGGTGTTTTTCTCCGATGGGTGTGGGTATCCAGTACGCTTGCATTTATCCTGAATAAGCCTCTTATTTTATTCAGATCTTGTGGATGAACGACAAAAATTCATCGATGACGCCATGAGGCTTGCCCAAGACGTGTCGCAAAATCAGACATTTAACACCGTTCAACCTCTTTTAAATTTCTGGGCAGCCTTCTCTCCTAGTAACCAGGTTCTTATTGAGAAGCAAAAACACAACTTTAAGATGGCTGACGGAGCTCTTTAGAGCGGGGTTGGAATCAATGAACCGAAGGAGTACGTGAATAACTATCTCCTTCCCCTGGTATTCTCTTATGCCTGGTAGAACGCCATTTGGACTGTACAGGCCAGGAACTACCCTGCGCGGCGTATATTACGCGCATCCAGATGTTGGAAGAGCCGCTTGTGACTCATTGGGTGAACAATGCGATTACCCTATCTTGCTAGGTAGGTGGAAATATGACATTCTCCTCATTTCATGTTGAAATTTCTCCTCAAAGGAAATGACCCATTGTATGGTGGTATGTTGGATTTGTTATTGCATCATACAAGGCAGACTCACACCGTTGCTGTATTATTATAAAGGCCTTGGGGGGGAATTCACGTCAGTACAAACTGATATTTAACTTTTATTTCAAGGAAGGGTCCTAACAGGCGACACCCTTCTATAGAGTGATCACAGCATCCATTCTCAATGGACCTCTCGTATTGCGACATGAGCTAGGCCATTCCATTCTTGATGTTGGAGAAGAATATGACGGTGGATATGCATATTTCGGGAGAAATGCTGCCCATGATCGAACAGACATTGCATGGAAGCAATGGCTTTCTGACCCACTCCGAATAGACGAACACGGAAATCCCAGAGTAGAGCGGTCGAATATGGCGATGCAGGCATATCCTTGGACATTATTAAACACAACAGAACCTTGGTCGATTGGATTTACGTCCTCTGGAGCATATTCGCGGTATTCAGTCCAGTTTTCGCTCTCTGGTATACCCAATGAGGGCGACTTGCGCGTTACTTTAGATGGAACAGACCTTGAATGGGAACCCAGGACAGACATTGGAATGGATCGCTGGTTTTACAACTTTAATTCGTCCACAGGGCTACAACCTGGTATACACGAGTTGAAGTTTGATTTACTCAACGCAGAGCACCTGGGTGTTGCCCAGTTATGCAGTGCTGAAATTCTGGAGTATGGTGATGAAACAGAGTGAGCCATTGCATTTATCCGATGTCATAACAGCGGCTGATGTAGACTTTTCAGATTTATCTCGGACCCCGATTTTTATAGTCTCTACCCCACGTTCGTTCCCTACTGTATTTTCCCTTCAATATTCTCATTGCTTCTCATCTCAAAGCTATTCCGAAAACAATGAGACTAGTTATCGTCCGACAAACGATGACTGTCTTATGCGTCTTGTGACGACTCCAAACTTCTGCAAAGTCTGCTTGGAAACACTCTGGATCCATCTACTCAGAAATATCAGCTTTATAGACAAAGTTGAAGAACACTGCGAATCAGTTTCCTCTACCCCATTGGCGGGGCCAAGCACCCTAGTCAAGGCGCTCTCACTCAACCTCTTGCCTCTAGCGGAATTTAGAAAGTCTCCTATCGATTCTCAGGAGAGTTATACCATTGTATGGAAGAAGGACGGCGATATCCTTCCGGGTTTTACGAACCAGACGCGGATTGATCTGCAAAATGACCCCGTTGGGAATTACACCGTCCATGTGAAGTTTGTGACAGATGAAGTCAGATTAGATAGCCCAGTGATGGAAAGTGAAGGACATTACAAGGTCACAGCTTCCTGCCAAGAAGATATCTAGGTTATTAGTTTGATGGCTTGGACTGGCGCTTGGATATATGGTCACATATGGAAATTTAACCTGCTTTAGAATTGTAAGCGCTGAAATGTCCGCATTGGGTTTTCTAATTAAGAAAAATTATCCTTGCAGTGAAAGAAAAAGAGGCATGGCAAGTAAGTAACTAACAATACAAAAAGATTGTAACATTCAAGTACGTACTTAGAGGACGCGGGCCGGGTTAGAGGCCCGTAGAACGTGTGAAATTGCGAATTTGTTGTGTTCGAGTTGGCCTGCCACTCACTCTTTTTGTTCTTTCCACCACCGTACCTGTCTCGACTTTTGATCCACCTTGGTCTGCTACAGTGATATTTGAACACTTTTTATCCTACCTCACGGTGTGGTGCAAGCATTAAATCGATCCACTTGGGGCGAACGACAACGGCAATTTGCTCACAGAAGCTAGCAGAAGCCTGACGTTAATTTAGGCTGAAGTCATGGATAACCTGCGCGTCCCTATCGCCCAAGGGAATGGCCCACAGCCCTTACTAAAACTTGAAATGGCGTTCCTAAACAAGTCGCCAATTTTATGCCTTCCCTTTGAAATTTTAGTGGAAATTTCGGTCTGTTACACAGAAGGAATATATAATGCCACCCACCACGACCGTTTCGGCACACCGAATCCAACTCCAGGACCTTTTCTTCTTACAGCCATTTGCCAAACTTGGAGATGTGTTGCATTGGCGACGCCTCGTGTCTGGAGAAACATTAACATCCACATAACATCCACTGACAAGGTTCAACTACTCAGCGAGCAAACGAAGCAATGTATCTTGTTGTCTGGCAAGCTTCTTTTGAATATCATATTCAGCATTCGTCGAGACATCTTGCCAATTAACCCGATATCAATTCCACCACTCTTGGACGTTACTCGAGACGTCGCACCGTGTTGGAACCAGTTCATTTTTAAGTTGCCGGTTCCTACTACGAGGATCTGATGGACGCCGTGGAAGCTACTCCTCATCTTTGTCTAATTCCTTGTCTTCGTTATATTCACCGTCCTGTTTTTTTTTTCCTTACTTGACGCTCCAATGCTCAAAGGTCTCCAAATCTCCTTCTCCTCCATCTCCATCAAAGGAATGGGAATCCCCGACACATAATTTGACTTCACTCGAGCTCGAGACGATCTGCATTGATGAGATCTTCGAACTTGCAATCTGCGCAACAATTACAATATTGCAATCGATGAATATATGCGATGGAGAATACTTTGCCTTACCCCAGACACCTTTCACTCACAACGCCTCAAAAGTATGTATCTCGCGCCTGGAAATTATTATGAAGATTCGGGGTTAGATTATTTCCTTCGACATCTCCTATTCCCTTCCTTAGAAGAATTCTCCTATGATTCAGCTCAGGAGGACTTTCCTTTCGAAGAAACTATGCTCCTTTTAGCGCCTCTCGTTGTTCTATGAAGATATTTAATATCACATTTTCGTCGCGTGACATCGAAAACGACGAAGAATATTTCGACACATTTCAAAAGCAATTTCTTGACTTTCTTGTAAAAGTTCCTACAATTATCAACCTCTCAATATCATTCTTGGAGAACCATATAAAACTGACCTTGACAAACGCCCTCTTCCAGCAACTTAAGAATACTTCCGATTTTTTTTTCACCTGCAGGAACTCAGTTTTTGGGACACCAGGACTTTGATTGAAAAGCCTAACAGACCTGTTACTGGTCAGTTCATCTGTTGTGACTCAGACATTCGCATTGATTTTGAACTTCCTGAGAGGCGATCAAATACGCGTCAGAAAGCTTCGCAAGGTTCTTCTCGAATTATACAGCGAGATCAAAATGGGATCCGCTATTGACATGGGCGAAGCTGACGCCCGTCGTTTTGCACAGCTTGTCCACAACGACACTGGGCCCGTATTCAAGATCATAGACAATTTGACAGGCGAGGATTTAATAAAATCCTGCCTCGCATTTCATGGTCTTGGTGACTAAACACCTCAAGTAGGGTTAGCAACCTTTGGCGTCATTCCGAGTTCGCAATGTCGAACCGTGGACTTGATGTTGTCTAGAAAAGGCATTTGTATTTCTAAACTTCGTTTTCCAACACTCGAAACTGGTATAAGATAATCAGTATAAATTCTAATTCCAATTTCTGTCTGGTCCAAGACATAGACTTCATATGCTTCGTTCTTTACCAAGGGAATTCTTTCCCATCTCCACCAAAGAATTTGCCAGTCGGACCATCTTCACCTAGCAGAGTAAAAGGCAGTAATGACTTGGCACCTTCTTTGGCTGTCTTACCACCTTGAGCATGGAAGTTCAATTTGGTGGTGGTGAAACCAGGCGTGACTGCATTGACTTTGATATTTTCCTTCTTCAATTCTTGGGCCAAAGCGATGGTATATGAATTTGCAGCGGCCTTGCTCGTGTTGTATGCCACGGCGTGCAAGACTGCATCGGGGCGCGCCTGGAATGTGTTGGAGGCCATATCGGTGGAGACATTCAAAATAGTCCGGATTTCGTTGTCTGGCTTATTGCGAATGAGAGGTAGGAAAGCGATAGTGGTCTGAACAAGCCCAAAGAAGTTAATCTCCATAGCCTCGCGGACTGCAGCTATATCGACGTTCGTAGCATCCTGAGCAGATCCGAACTTGCTGATCCCGGCGTTGTTCACGAGAACGTCAAGCTTGCCCTCTGCTTTCTCGATTATTTCTTTTGCGGATTTGACGGTTGCGATGTCGGAGACGTCAAGTTTCACAAATTTGGCGTTCTTGAGACCATCAGCGTGAAGTTGCGCACTGTGTCAAGGATGGGAAGTAAATATCGGGATCCGTGGGGGAATGGCGTAGAAATAGCACGCACACCGCTTCCTTTCCAGCTGTCTCGTTCCTCGCAGACAGATAGACGATGTGCCCCTCTGGTTTCTCAGCCAGGATGCGCACGAGCTCAAGGCCAATGCCAGCGTTCGAACCTATCTATATGATCAGATTCAGAGGATGAACATGCTTGCGAGACTGTCGTACCAGTTACAAGAATGACTTTCGACATGTTTTACTGCGCTATTGATGGCGATTTGGAATAGAGGCGTGAAGGGGTTTTTTCGACTTGCTTTTATACGTACAACGTTCTAGAGATCGTGGCCGTCAATAACAAGATTTCAGGCGGAAGTGTTTAGGTGGCTTTGATCGCCCAAATAGGGCAAATCTAATCGCAACGGTGACGTTTTTGCTCGGCACCGACGATGATCGGCAGTCTGATTACCAAGACCAAGGCCCCTAACTGGGGACTGACGCGACGCGACGCGTTGGCAACAGGTTCAAGGCTAAAATTTCACCGTCATCATGCATTCTACCTGTCAACGAATTGACTCACGAGCGCTCTGTTTCCTTCTCTTTCGGTCCGCTGGGTAATAATCGCATCCGCGGTTGGTCTTTACGCTCGCTTGCGTGGTTTATGCATTCCCGGAACAGGAAGACTTACTGGACCCTACTACATTATTGTCGACGTGGTTCCGCCACCCTCTTGAAACGAGAAATAAGTCAGCGGAGTGCGAGAAACTCGACGCCATACTTCGTATCCACCTTTTACAAGCACCATCTTTCCGAAACCTTTTCGTCTTGCTACTTGTCTAGTAGCTGTTGACAGCCGCGGAGTTGAAGCGATCCTGCAGGAAAATCCTGGAAAAGCATGGCTCTGATGGATCTGAGGCCGAAATTCTATGGTCAGTGTCTACACTTCAACAAGCTGCTGAATCATTATCGACTTCTTTCACTATTAGCAGCGTTCTAATGATGATTATATTGGACTATGAATGCAGAAATAGCTACCACCTTGCCAGTCTGCACTCGCACGAATTCCGAGACCACCAGCCTCTAAGCCGCTTTAAAATTTCAAGCCAAAGTTATGTCTGGACACCGGGGCGCACGCGATCATCAGCTTTGCGTGCTCTTCGGCGGTTACACATGATACAGATTGAATTGTCGTGCAGTTCAGGCAGTGGATAAGGGCAAATGAGGGCGGAAGTTAATGTCTTGTTATTCAGTTACGGGCAAGCGAGGTGACCACTCCAACTGGCTAGGTTCTGGCTTGCCTCCAGATAATCCCTTGCATCTCAATGCCAGACCTTCGAACAAGCCAAGTCACCTAAAATAGGATGGGACAGTGAGCGATTTGAGGTGACTCGCTTTGTATCTTGATCAATCACCGAGGGGATAAATTTATTTCTCCTACTCTTTTCGTACCCTTTCGTACCTTTTAGGTTCTATTTTGGCCAAATTTCCACACCGCCTTGGCTCGGACTGCATCACACCTGGCGTCCTTCATATCTTTTCACGCCCACAAGGATCTTAGGTTTACTTATCGTATTTGCACCGAGAGGTGGGACGTGCCCGGACGGTGGACTTCGGTCCGGCATAAAGCAAGGACATACCGGAGCCGCAACGTAGAACGTTGCAATGGCAATCGCAGGCAATTATTGGAAGAGAAGCTCAAGAAATCGCACTCCCTCGGGCTATATTCTAATTTCTATTGGGTCCATGGGTCGAAATGGACCTCCGCGACTGTGAGAGCCCCGAAGTATTCGACAAACATTGGCAAGGCGTATGTACCTCCTTATCAATATTTTTCTAACCAAAGGTGTTTAGTTTTTAGCCCGATTCGCTGGTTAGAACCCTGATGGACGATGACTGGTAGATGGTCAGTAAAAGACGGTCCATTGGTGAGCGCCTATAAGCTCCGAGCCGACAAGCCTTTGAAAATAACAGGGACAAATACCCCTTAACGATCACCGCGGCCGAATTTCATCTCTTTATCATTAACAACCACCATAAAAAATGCCATCATCACAGAAAATGTCGGATATATTACTCCGGGAGATAACTTACACCCAGTGTTTCCCAAGAGCATTCGCTTCTTAATTTGCTATCTGAATCCGAGATCGATGCCATGGTGGTGAAACCAATCCCAAATGAGCGCCAACCGTCCATATTTTGACACTATTAACGGGGTACCCGGGACCACCATTATCCTTTGGACCTCAGAGGCTTTCATGCTGTTTACTCCCATTCGCAATTCAACCCCAATCTTACGGAGATATACATCATCAACGCAATCATCGCGACCATGAAAAATAACTAACTCTTCCGAAGGCGGGATCTATAAATTCTCTTCCCTACCGTTCCACGCCTCCCCTCCTTTCCGACCCTTTCTTGCAGGCATGAACTACGCCTACTCCCCTCTCTTCCCTGTAAAAAACAAGAGGCGGTCATGTAGTTCCCTTTTCATTTTGAGCAAGCATCCTCGACCTCGACAATGGGCAAGCCTGCTACTTTTTGCCACCCTGGTGTCTCTCTTTTACAGCGCCGGGGTCGTGAACAAGCTCACCGTATACTACGCGTCGTACACGTCTGGATTCTCGTACTCCCTCAGACCCGCGGATAACAGACACGACCGTCCACCCACTTACACGGAGCTCAGAGAGTGGGAAATGAAGCTTCCGCAGCATAATCTGGATCTGCCCTTTCCAGAAGGCAGGATGGGGCGTTATGTTCTCTTCTCAAATTCTCGAGCACATCCCGTCGGATGGAATAATAAACTGAATGACATGTACGTCTGTTCTGTGCCTTCTTTCTTATCTCCTTGTTTTTCACTGGATCTGACGGTGTTTTTTGTTTCTTCTGTCCTTCTATCTTTTTGTCCGTCCTGTTTCTCCATTACTTTGTGGCGTGCATTTTCTTTGACGGCTGGCTTGACACCACCACTCAACAAAAATCTGTCAACTAATCAAAAATATGACAGGCTCATGAATACATGGTTAGCGCATGCTTCGAATCGCGGCTATGTGTTCCACGACTTTTTATGGACAAAATCGCATTATCCCTGGCCCGCCTCTTCGTATCCTCATGACTGGATTCCCCGAACACCACTCAACGCTCTCATTTCCGGACCGTCCGCGGGTGGACCATGGGAGGAGGGCGACACCACTCCACGCGCGATCTCCGAGGCGTGGTTCGACGTCGTATGCCCCAAATCCGAGCGGAAATTTATCCACACGCGCGATATCAAGCCACAACTCAGTTCAGCGGACGGCAAAGTGATTTTTAGGACATGGAAGAAGCTGTTGAGTGACGCGCCGGAAAGATGCGTAGAGGTTGTGGCTGGCTCATCGGAAGAGGAACCTTTTCCGGAGACGTTTGATATTTGGTTTTGGAGCACTGAGAGGAGTGTATCGTTATGGGATGAATTCAAGGTCTCGCCCGTGTCAAGGCTCTTAGAAACTTCGCCCAATGTCCAGTCTGCGGTTGACAGTAACTTGCACCTGTTTCGGACAAAGCTTTCTGGACCCCAGGTTCGAGTGCAGGCGTCATCTCCTCGAAAAGCTTTATTGGACCCCTTTGACGAGGTATTCTCTATCCATGTGCGCCGCGGAGACTTCAAAGAAGCCTGCCTTGAGCATGCCGCGGCAAACGACACATTTTACAACTGGAACCTTTTGTCGTTTCTTCCTGACAAATTTCATCCACCACCTCCACCTCCAGGCATCAACCTTCTTCTGGGAACGAACATGTCTGAGAACGAGGCCATCTTCCTTGATAGATGTCTTCCGTCCGCGGAATCAATCGTGAACAAGGTCAGGAAGGCAAGAGAGGATTACCTCCACGAAGACTCGGAATCTGCTGAGCCTGTTGTTGCTGCTTCAATAAAGTTTAAAAAGCTGCCTTCCTCGAGGCCGTCAAATGGAAGGAAGACGAAGAAGTCTTTGGATGTGCTCTATATCATGTCGAATGATCGTACGGAGTGGCTCGACGATCTGAAGCACGAGCTGAAGAAGGATGGGTGGGCACGGATCGTGACGAGCAGGGACCTCAAGCTGAATGTGGAGCAGAAAGAGGTTAGTGTTGCGGTGGATATGGATATTGGGCGACGGTCGGCTGTGTTCATTGGGAATGGGGTGAGTGCATAATTTCTGTCAATCAATGCATTATAACTTTTGCTCAATCACTTCGTCCTTCAGTGGTCGTCTTTTACTAGCAACGTAGTTCATCGGAGGCTAGTTGACGGCAAGGAACCCATTAGCATTCGGTTCTGGTGATTTGGTTGTTCTGCTATACTACGTTGATGGAGTACACTACATCGATACTCATTCCCTGTTCTCACTAGACATGCATTCTTTGCGTTATTTAGACTATTTGAAAAGCTTGTTCTAATACTCATACCTACTGTAGCATTTTCTTTTTCCTTCTGTTTTCATATTGTAGTATGCAGTTGTATGATGTGTTTGTACATGAACGCATGAGAATCGAGTTGTTATAAAACATTGCAAAAGAAATGCGGAGGAAAACATAACATTGTAAGACGATATGAGCAGTACTGTATGTGATGCATGATTGAATAAGAAAACTACGTTAATCAGATGAGGCTGCTGTAAGTACTGCATGAAACGGAGCGTACCCATAAAAGAAACAGAGAAGAGAATCAATGAGAAGAGAAAATTTAACAATCCACAGAAGGAAAACGAAAAGAAAGGAAAAAGTAAAAAGTAAAGCCAGTCTCAGCTCCTGGTATTATTCAATTCGAAAAACGCCATCCTGCCATCATCCAGCCCAGGTAGTCCAACAGGCACATACATATTCTCCGTCCCAAACTGCACTGGAACAGGAACAACACCCAGTTCCCCTCCAGCTCCAGCTCCTCCCATCTTTCCTTTGTTCTCTCCAAGACTCGTGTTATACCCAGTCCCAGCCCCGTACCCCTCAAACATCCCATTATGACCCATCACATGCAGCGCATGATTGAAAGGCTGCACAGGGCCCTCCTTCATAGGAAACCTCCTATGCGGGGCGTGTGTTGCGTGGCTGTAGGGCGTCCCTTCGCCTGTTACGTTCGGTAGGTAGTTCGCGGCAGGAGAGAGTGGGGTGATGGGCGAGTAGTCGTATTGAAATCCGCGTTCGATGGAGGAGAGGAGTGCGGATATGGGTGTTTTGGTGTTGAGGGTAGGGTCAATATTTGATGGGACAAGAAGGTGCTGTTGAGGTGTATGGGGGTCGTAAGGGATGGGAACGGGTGCGAAAGGTTGGCGGGATGACGATAAGGGGGTGGATGTTTGGTCGTTTTCGTCTTCTGCCTCGTCATTCTCTTCAGCACGATGACCATCTTCTGCCTCTTCAAAGGAAACAACAGCAACGGTAGCGACTCGTTCAGAAGATTCAGGAGTAGGAGTGGTATTGCGAGAAATGACTTCATCTTGACCTTCCAGCTCTTCAACCTCAGTAGCCCTAGTAACAGCATCAGCTTCGGCAGTGTTAACTTGTTCATTTCCTTCAATAATTTGTTGTTCTTGTTGAACATCAGGTACAGCAGGAGGAGCGAAGGGCACAGGTGAACCACGTTGGGAAGCACTTTTCGCCTCGTCAACTGACTCCTTTTCTTCTGGCAACTTGTTTTTTTCGGCTTCCATGATCTTATCACTCTCGTTGTCCGTTACCTTTTCTACATACTTTTCCTCTTCTTCGAGCGTGGGTGAAGGAGGCAACGCGGTCTGAGCAGGAGTGATAGGCCTCTTGGCAATACCGGAAGTTCCTTTTGCAACAGCAGCACCCTTGACACCGGTCACGGTAGAGGAAGAGCCAGACACAACCCTGCTAGATGGTTTCCTCACCAACCCCTTCGCAGCAGCACCTGCAACACCGGGAGCACCAGACACGGGTTTGGCAGGTGGTGCAGGCCTGCTACCCCATAGTGGCTTGGCTTTAGCTACCGCTAGAGGCTTGATGTTGGTACCGGCTCCAGAGCCCGTGGCAGGCAGTTGAACGAGTAGTAGAGACGGCAGGGGCAGCTTTTGTCTTAGGTGCAGCTGCAGCAGCGCTACTTGTAGCCGTGCTCGTGCTGGTGATCACAACAGTCGACTTGGACCTTGCATGGCCACCTAATGTCCCCGCGGTCGTAGGAACAGCAGGAACTTTATCCCTAACAGAAGAAGAAAGCGACGGCACTGCAGGTTTCCTCTTTACAGGCGCGGGAGGGATGACGGATCTAGGTTGGCGTGTCGAAGTGGAAGAGGAGGGCCTGAAAGCATTGGCTGCGTCCTTCTCTTTTTCCTTCTCGCCTCCAATGCGGGACGAAGGCCTCTTGGGACCTTCAGTATTTTTATCCTTCTTGGGCGCTGGAGGAGGCGGGGGCATGGGTACCCTTCGTGGTCCTATAGCAGTGGCAGTGGCGGTAGAAGCAGAAGCGGAAGCTGAAGGAAGACCTTGGGGTTGTGGTCGTCTTTGTTGATTTGAGGTCGACGTGGCCCCCGCTGCGGCTGGGTCTTTCTGTATTCGTTGAGCTCCGCCAGAGGAAGCCCCCATCGTCGCTGTTGTTACTGCGGTGGTGGAACGGGAGATGATACTAGGCTGCGAACGTAATGTCCTACTAGGCCCGCTGGTGGTCGTGGTGGCAGACCTTTGAGCGGTTGAAGTCGTTCTTTGACGAGGATTGGCGCTGCCGTCGTCAGTCATCACCCTCGAAGGCTGAACATGTCGGACTGGAGCTGCGGAAGTAGAAGTACTGGAAACGGTAGCGGTACGCGACGCAGTAGGCTCCTTCCTGCTTACACGCGTTAACGTGTTTGTAGTTGAAGATTGTTGCTGACCTATCTGGGGCCCCGTGGACCTAGCATTGGAGATAGTAGTTGAAGAAGAAGCGGTCCGTGAATGAGTTGGTTTAGCCCCAAGGGTAGTAAATGAAGATGAAGACGAGGGTTTGGGTTCGGGTTTGCTGGACTTGTTCATGTCGGCGGCTCGGAGATTTGGGACTGATTTCTGAGTGGGCAGGGCAGGTCCTTTGATGTCCAAGTATTTCTTGGTCGTAGGGCTTAGTGGTGTGATAAAACTGCAGATGAAATTTTTATCAACTCCTGGAAGAGGCAGTTGAAGATAGTAAGCGTACCCGGGAATTCTAGACGGTAATAAAATCTTGTAACTCTCAAAGATCTTCCTGCTGAGCTTCCTGACGTCGGCATTGGCATCTCGGGCAGTAATGCGGATGATAGACTCGACTTCGGCGGCCCTCGCCTCCTTCTCGAAATCAGGTGGGTTACAAGAGTTGAGGCACGCCAGGGTGCCTTCAGCGATGACAACCTTGAGAGTAGCCGACTTGTCTTTAATATTTTGAAGAAAATAAGTCAACACAGAAGCGAGCTGGGCAGACTGGATGATAGTGAGTATGGAACCTTTAGCGCGGTTCACGACAACCTTGTTCGTCCGCGCACATAGCGTGAGGAGGGCGGGCATAAACAATGAAAGCAGCTGTTCAAAGTCCGTGCCCATAGTTGTCGACAGCACGCTCAGTAGGTCCATAGGCACCATACATAGCCTCGTGCGCTCCGAGTTCATAGCGCTGATGATGGGTCTGTGAGATGTCCGAATAGTGGTGATGAGCTCGGTAGGAGCAAAGTCATATGCACCATTTTCACAAAGCTGGATGAGCTCCTTGAGCGCTTTTGCGATTTTGTCCCATGTTTCTTCTGTCTCGTCGAGATGGATGAGCGGGCGCAGTCTGTCGAGCTCGTATCGGACATCTCCAGATGAATTTATTGGCTATGAGGGATACAAGAGTTAATCAATTGTCAATACAGAGATATAAGACTTGGGTGCGCACCGGCATTGCAGCCGTTCAGAGATGTTTTAGAGGAGAATAAGGTGGTGAGCAAGCGAGCAAGGTTGAATTTCAGGTCCAGCGTGATTGGTGCACATTTCGTCATGTGACCGTGCCACCATCGCGGTCCAGCTTCGCGCCTCGACCCCTATCTTTAATTTTTGTTTTTACGACCCGCCGTTATCTTGCCCACCGAAGAATGACGTCACGTAACAGGGACAGTTTTTAATTTTCTCGGCTTTCTTTTCTTTTCTTTTCTATTCCGTTCCCCTCTCTTTCATCCGCAACCTCTTGCATCCCCATAGTATTGTGCCACCGGTGGTTTGTTTTCACAATTGGGGAGTGCTAGTCCGGCCAACGTCCCCCTTGCAATGCTATGATTCGCTTTTATTATTATACTTATGGTTTACGAAGAACCGGCGAGGTAGTTCATAGCTACCTGAGTTACTATGTAACGTAGTCAGTCACACATAATTCCAATTCCAAATTCAATTCTAATTTCCATCTTGGCCAAAAATTATTCTTTCACTACACTTCGTCGATGGTCAATCGTTAGGGTATCATATATTATTTACTGTCGCATATTTGCAGCTGTTTTTGACAGCATCTGAAAATATTTTTTCAATCTATGTAACAGAACATTCGTCCTTAAACTTTCACTTGGAGGTTAAACACAATTTAATGCACCTGGATCTACATTTATGTTCTTACTCAAATCGAGTCTTCCGAAATAAATAGAGATAGGTTTACCTTTTTTTTCTTGTCCACTTAATTGGACGCAAGGAAATTTGACGTTGGACTCAATCGAACTCGTAAACGATTGGCCAGTCACTGTCAGCAACGTGCAACAGGCTGTCGGCCCTCGGGTAGGTTCTGCAAGTTCCAACCTATCGGATGGTAGCCAGTAGAAACTCCGTATGATCTGATTGGCTTCTCCCAACTTCATTATCGACCAATAAGAACGCACGCTAAATTCTCTTTTACCTACACATTGACAGCATAGCTTCGTACATTCCAGCTGAAAAAAAGTAAGTAATAGATTTATACAATTCTTCCGAAATGTAATCCACACTCGCCTTCGATCCTGAACGAGATTTGTCCTTCGGGCTTCGAACAATAAGCAACCGACGTCTCTTTGTGGTTCTCAAGCATGTCTGAACGTAAATTGTCCAGATATCTTGATTCAAAGATGCTTACAGCATTCTCGAAGTTCAGACTGGTATTTGTGCTGACTTTTTGCCAAAGGTTCCAAAGAGGTTTGGCGAAAGATTCGGATGGCATGAGAGATGAGTGGCGCTGGAACGCCACTCTTAACACAATAAGTTTTTTGATGTATTAGTTCTGACAAAAAACCTGTCACTGACGACGAAGGTTCGGGGCAGGTATGACCAATCAAATGGCATTAGGCAAGCAGTCCAGTAAGTGCAGTCGTCAGAGTACAAGACGTTATCATGCTGTCATAACAGCCATTGTCAACGTCGCAGCACTAATGCATGAGCGGGCTGTACATATACGAGCTCATAAAGGCTCATAAGCAATTGTAAGCAGTGCGGGGAGAACGACAATGATTGGTCGACGTCGGTCCCCGACGCGGATAAGATCCAGCACAGGTCGGGCGTTGGCAAACGTGCTTCCGCGCATCCGATGGTCAAGTGCCGGCGGCTTGCTGCGGAATAAACAATGATGTTGGCGGAGAGCTGACCATGGGCAGTGAACACTGAATACTAGTACTCTATGCCGGCGCGTTGCTTAGTGTCAAAATGTAGTCTGAGCAAAGTAAAGCAAATGCCGACGACGCCGGAAGTTAGAAGGAGGTCAAGTGAAAAAGGGCTGAGTTCCGTTCCGTAGCTTTGGTGGACTGTCGACAGTTTTTTTCGTTCGTTGACTGAGAAATTCGGTGGCGTTGCCACTGTGTATTGGTATGCAGTGCGAAGTAAAGAATCTAGAGACTGGGAGATATTCAGGACAGGTTACAAGAGATCAGGTGTGTCATGGCTTCCGAAGACCGTGTGTGTGCATGAGCAGAGGTCTCGCGTAACGTTAACAGGTGAAACCCTTGCATGTGCGGGGATAAACATTCAAACGTGTTAGTGACGAGAAGAACGAGCAAGAATTTTGGGGATCGAGGGTCTTTATTACAATCCAGGGTTGGCGCTAAGAGGGAGTCACGCGCAAGAGAGGACCAGAAAGGCGAGATCGAGGCGCAAGGTCGCGTGGTTGGGGAATTTGTATCATATCATTCATCTAGTCTGAATATCACGATCAAAGAGGATATTATGGGGACGCGCTGGATGATCCAGAACAGGTGCACGACCGTGTATTAATTAAACTTGGAGCGTGGGTGCTGGAGAACCCTCGAGTACTGTTTTTGAATTTTGAGGGTTCATCGTGGAAATATACAAGGTCAAGACGCGTAAAAAGGATGGAGTGGAGATGGCACGAACGTTGAAGTGCAGATGGTGTGAAATGGCGCCAGTCAGGGTTGGGATAGTATGAGCAACGAGTCGAGGACTCAGACAACCGCAGAGAAATGCGGATTAGAATTATTATTGGGGAAAGAATGGTTGCGAAGAACAAGGTCCTTCCGCATGTGTGAGCTCACAAGTTATTATTTTTTTGGGGGGAATACTCGCCAGATCCGGTGGCCCATTGGACAGTCGCAGTCGAGTTCCGGTCCCTGATGCGGGGTAGTAAGCGCCTCGATGTATTATTGACAAGCCGAGAGCCTGTAAATAAACAACTGCAATGGAGACTATATAAGAAACCAACGGCGATCTGCAGAACCGACATTCATCCTTCCTTGCTTACCCCCTGTTATTTACTTTATTTCTTATCACTGCTAGCCATGTCAACGCCGACTGGAGAGCACGACAACAAGTTGTCCGACAAGCTCCTCTCTGTCCCTGCTCATCAGCTGTATGCCATGAACTCGGCCCATAGTAGCGACTCTTCGCTGCAGCGTATCAAGAACCAGCCAGGATACAACACACCTGTCTTCAAGGGCAAGGAAGAACAGCGGGCTCTGGTCGAGAATGAGGTCGCTGACAAGGTGAGCATTTGATGCATGTTGAAGGCCGCGCCTCGGTGTCTATTGCCGCTTGTGATTACTGACCTTCATGGCTTTGCTTTCTACCTATCCAGGGCTTCATTCCTCGTGAACTCGTCAGCAATGAGGTCAACTGGTTCTACACCAATCTCGGTATTGACGACACCTACTTCGCGAATGAATCTCGTGAGGTCATCGCTGATCACATTATCGCACTCTTCGGCGCCAAGATCCTCGCGTACACCAAGCACGACCCAAGCAAGCTCGTCATCGATCTTGAGAAGATTGATGAGAATGGCAATGGCGCTACGTTTATCTATACCAGTCCTCCTGGTTTGACGACTACAGAGGGTCCCGGGTCGACCTGTGAATCTAGGTGAGCTTATTTCCTCTTTGTTTTGTATTCTACTTTGGCAGGATGCGGATCTGGAGCAAGGAGGACAGTTGACAATGATAGGGCTATGTATATGTCTGCCTAGATCCGAATTCTATTTCTTAATTTTCTGTGTCCCAATTCTCCCATACTGACCTCTTCCTTCCCTACACAGGATTGACGAACTATTCTTGAACCACTCCACGCCTGAAAATGCGTACAGGCTAGAGACGTTCCGCTCAACGGGGTCCATCTCTGCCACAGCCTCTCAGCAGCTTCGATGCTACTTCGTCACGAAATGTAACTTTCCAAAGAAGGCCCCAACGCTTGCCCCTGGCGAGAAGACCGACATACGAGCCGTATCGGATTCAGCGTTCTTGGACAGAGCTACCAAGAATACGTTGGATATTTACCAAGAGGTATGAGTGACTCTTTGTTTTCTTGTTATTATATGCCATGAAACTGACGTGTCTTTTTGTCAAAGGTTATGCGGAATGTAGAGAGACGGGAGGGGCCTGTTATTGAGGTGTTTGAGGTTGAAGGGACGCGCGAAAGGAGGTTGGTCATTGGATACAAGATGGGCGGTACCTCCAGTTTCTTCAGGTATTATCCATTTTCTTCGACATCTTCAAATTTCTGAGCCGATTCTTTAGTGCCCTCTCTAATTTGTACCATTTCTACTCCCTCTACTCTGCTCGTAAATACGTTGGTAAGTCCGCTTCCTTCCTCTTCCTCAACCAGGACCTTATGGATCATGGCCTGCAGAGCAATTCTCGAATGGCGTCACCATCATCTCGCTCTACCTCAACCCTCTTCCCAACAGCAACGCCCCTCCGATCGAAAACTCGATCTTCCAAGTCATGAAAGAGGCTTCTCTGCTTTCTGTCTTCCTGACAACCCGTTCTTCTTACCGAGGGCTCTAGGAGGTAACGCGGTGCAGGAAGCTACTTACGCCTGTAAGTTTGTATTTCTCCTTTTATTGTCGTGCGAGGCGTTAGATTTGTTTTTCTTTTTTCTTTCTCTCTTAGACTGTGGCTGGATCTTTGCTCAGCATTTCTGCAACCGCCTCGGGCCAGCCTATCTGCAGTTGAAGAACATTCTTAATGAGAATGATCCTACTCATGCTGAGGTTCTCAATGATATTAAGAGGAGGTTCAGGGAGGAGACGTTTACACGCGAGAGCATTGCTCAGGTTATCCATGCTCATCCCGACTTGGTATATCTTTCCTTCTGTCCTTCCCTTGCAAGAAGAAATGCTCATGGAGATGGCTGGATAGATCCGTATGCTGTACGTCAACTTCGCGATGACGCATTATCCTCCTTCGGACGATGCTTCAAATTGATGTACGCGGTTCTTATTATATTTCATTTGTTTTTTTCTAACTGACTCAATGCCTGCCACAGGCCAACTCTCTCCTACCAACGCCTGCAAACTGTCCAACCCCTCACTGACGCCGAGCTATACGACAAAATCCGGCGCACCGTGCCTAACAAACAAGACCTCCAAGTCTTAGAAAGTTTCCTCATCTTCAACAAACACGTGTTGAAGACCAACTTTTACCAGCCCACCAAGGTCGCCTTGTCGTTCCGTCTTGCGCCTGATTTCTTGCCAGAGGTCGAATACCCCAAGAAGCCGTTTGGGATGTTCATTGTAATTGGCAATGAGTTTAGAGGGTTCCATATCAGGTTTAGGGATGTCGCGAGGGGTGGGATTCGGTTGGTTATGTCTAGGAATAAGGAGTACGTTTTTTTGTGGTTTTTTGTTTTCATTGCTGACGAAGCTTTCTCTTTCATAGGAATTATTCGATTAACCAGCGTATGCTATTTGACGAGAACTATAACCTTGCTTCGACGCAGTCTTTGAAGAACAAGGACATCCCTGAAGGTGGTGCCAAGGGTACTATTTTGCCTTCGTCAGACACTTTCTTCTGCTTTCTACACTTTTCTTTGTTGACTTTCTTCGTTGGTTACAGACTAGGAGCTAACCCTCGACTCTGCTTTGAGAAATACGTTGATGTGCGAATTTCATCACTTTCAGTTTCCATGGCGGCGCATATATTGACCGGGGCTTTACTTCTAGGCTGTAATTGACCTTCTCATCCCTGGGCAGACGCCGGGTATCAAGGAGCCTCTAGTGGACTTGTACGGTCACCCTGAGCTACTGTTCTTCGGTCCTGATGAAGGTACGGCGGATATGATGGACTGGGCAGCTCGTACGTCATTTCATCCTTTCTTTCACCCCAATAAACCCTCTTTAACAAACGGATTTCTCGTCGATCGTTTACAGTGCATGCCCGTGAACGCGGTGCCGAGACGTGGTGGAAGTCCTTCACGACAGGCAAGAGCGCCGAGACGCTCGGTGGTGTGCCGCACGACGCGTACGGTATGACTTCGCTGTCGATCAGGCAGTATGTGCTGGGGATATATAAGCAGCTTGGATTGAGGGAGAAGGATATTACCAAGGTGCAGACTGGAGGTCCGGATGGTGATCTTGGGTCGAGTGAGTGGCATGTTCTTGTTTACCTTTTCCTGCTTGGTTGTTGATCTGCCTGCTTGCCTTTTTTCTTTTCTGCAGATGAGATCCTGCTGTCTTCGGACAAGACGGTGGCTGTCATCGACGGCAGCGGTGTGCTCGCCGATCCAGTGGGCCTTGATCGTGCTGAACTCATTCGGCTGGCCAAGCTTCGCAAGCCTGTTGGCTTCTTTGATACCTCCAAGCTGAGCAAGGATGGGTACCTCGTCAAGGTGGAGGATCAGGATGTTAAATTACCTTGTACGTTTTTCCCTTCTCCGTCTGATGGCACTGGAGCTGACGGGTCTTTGCTCTTTGTATAGCTGGCGAGGTTGTGCTTGACGGCACTGATTTCAGGAATGGCGCCCATTTGAGGTTCAGGCTGATTTATTCGTTCCTTGTGGTGGCCGGTCAATATTTCTCTTCACTCCAGTTTGACACGTTCACTGATAATTTGTGCTTTGATGCAGACCTGAGGCTGTTAACATCTCGAACATGGCCGCCCTCGTCGACGCTGACGGCAAGCCGCACTTCAAGTACATCGTTGAGGGTGCCAACCTCTTCTTGACTCAACAAGCTCGTCTACACCTCGAGAAGAGAAAAGTCATTCTGTTCAAGGACTCGAGCACCAACAAGGGCGGCGTTACCAGTTCCTCTCTCGAGGTTCTCGCCGGCCTTGCTCTCTCCACCCAAGAATACCTGAACTTGATGATCTTCAAAGACGGCAAGCCAAGCCCGTTCTACCAGAGCTACGTCAAGGACATCCAAGCCAAGATTACTGAGAACGCTGCGGCCGAGTTCCACTGCATCTGGAAGGAGCACACCCGTCTGAGCGGCACCAAGACGCGCACGGCGATTTCTGATGAGCTGTCGCAAACGCTGAATAATCTCCAAGCTGAGTTGGAGGCCTCGGACTTGTTTGGTGATGTGTCCAGTCGACATGGTGTGATGAGGCGGGCGATTCCCAAGACGCTGGTAGACAAAGTTGGGCTTGAGACACTTTTGAAGAGGTTGCCCGAGGCCTATCAGAGGGCGCTGTTCTCGAGTTGGGTTGCTTCGCATTTTGTGAGTGCTGGCCTTCTGAGTCATCCTGAGCAGTTGCTGACTGTCCTTCCAGATTTACAAGTATGGCGTGAACGGATCGAGTGTAGATTTCTTCCACTTTGCTCGGGACCTTGCCAGCACTGCTTAGATTTCCTCCCCTCCCCACGTCCTTCCTTTTGACTCGGTTGGATCAGTTTCTCTTATACCTCTCTCGTTTCTCTTGCAACGCTATCATATGTCCAACGCCCAACCAAAAGTTATTCTGCCTCAGCTTCCGTATATCCTTGTAATTCATTCACGCATCAGGTTTTTTAGCATTCCGTATTCAATTTTTAAGGCTACAATGGACATTATCAGGTTTTCAGGAGACTTATTTACACAGTAAAAAGAAAAAAATGTACCATAATTATGAATTATTACTCGTCAGTATTTTCTAAATTCGATTTAATCTTGCAATTTCTGGTACACTTCAATTTCATGCAGTTAGCCCTGATGATATAGGGTAAGTATACTTGATACTGCCTCTCAACCAAATGCATTGAGCTCTCTAGATCAATCATTCTTGCTTTTTACATGCTGTCAAGTCCTGTCTGATGTGTGCACACAACCCTTTCTGCCATTTAAGCTCAAAACAGGAGCCCTTGTCCCTATGTCGGGCTGCTATTTATATCGCTCAGGCCCTTGTCGCCGCATAACGATGTCTTGTCAACTTGAACACCTTCCATCGTCATCGAATCAAATGGCCGCCACTGCTTCACGTTCAACACCATCTGCCAGCCCTGAGCTCTTCCTTGATCCCAAGCGATCGGAAAGCACGTTTGAAGAAATACCAGTCATGTCAGCTTGACTGTTGATTTCGAATGATTGTCGGCTAGATATTCAGATTTTCTATCTATTTTATGTGCACCTACAGTGACATCCGCGACGCCCGTAGCAGTGACCCTGTCGCTAGAAAGCGGCTGGCAGATCTCATCCGTGATGCGTGCATAAATGTGAGTGTGAGCCTTGGCCTTCTTTGGTTCCATCATACGCACTCGGCTCTTTCCAATGAGATCCCACATTCCTCGCCCTTTTGCTCAATTGTTTCTTAATGATGACTTAATGTGTACTTGGTTTATTTAGGTTGGATTTTTTTATAGTAAGTTGACTCTGAAATTGCATTGGAGGAGGGTCATCAGGTTGGTGCGCCACACGACCATCACGGATGAACCTCGAGCCCACTTCCACTTCCAGCGCCACATAATATTGACGTGTTGACTTTCTTCTTCTCAGTCCAGTCTCACGGTATTGCTGATGAAGTCATAAGTGACACGGTTGACGCTGCAAAGAGATATTTCTCACTTCCAGAAGCAACGAAGTTGGAGGTGGGTATCGGTCCTGTGGTTCTGCGTTAATCAAGCTCGGTTGCTAACCTTAGATCCTGCTTATGTATGCGTAGCTCGACGTCCACAAAACTTCTAATTTCAAGGGATACACCGCTCTACTTGGTGAAAATACAGATTCTGAAGGACTTGGAGACTTACACGAGGGATTTGATGTCGGCTGGGAACCTCCTATCGGTCTCATTGACTCACCCGAGGCAAACTCGAGAGAAGATGGTGCGATGGCTGGAGAAAATGTGTGGCCTCAATGTTTACCTGGCTACAGAGAAGCGGTATTAAAATACTAGTAAGTGCTAAGTCTGGATTTTAAATAGCTTGTGCATGTGCTGAGAAAGACATAGTCATCAAATCCTCGAGGTTGGCAAATTACTGTTTCCCTTATTTGCTCTGGCCCTTGACGTGCCAGAGGACTTCTTCGATGACAAGGTGAGATCATTCTACATGTATAGGTCTTCTGATTGGCCCTTAATTACTTAGACCACTAAACCTGCTGCGATCATGAGACTTCTTCATTATCCGCCACAGAGTCCGACCAGCTTTGAGACCGACCCTGAAGGGAGACAGATAGGCATTGGTGCCCATACAGAGTATGAAATTTCCTCCTAATTTCCAGCGTCTCATTAATTTCACTTAATCAGCTATGAGGTTGGGCAATCTGACATCCCTGCTGCGTCTTATAATATTTCATTTTGCTAAATTACAGTGCTTCACGATTCTGTGGCAAGATCATGCTGGCGGACTGCAGGTCCAAAATATGACAGGGAAGTGGGTAGATGCCGTTCCCATTCCCGGCACATTTGTAGTGAAGTACGCCGGGACTACTGCCTGTTTATCTGCCTTATCTTTGGTCACACTCATTCCAAAATTCCAGCTTAGGAGACCAATTTGCTCGATGGACAAGTAAGCGATGAGTTCGGTCTTCCTCAGCAAGCAACTCAATCCCACTTCGAGATGATGTATTCAAGTCCACTTTACATCGTGTGATTAATCGCTCCGGAGCTGAGCGTTATTCAATTCCTCTCTTCTTTGGCACGGACTACAATGTCCTTCTGGAGGTAAGTGCATGACTTTTTATCGTAACGATATCCTGTCGTGAACGAGTTCATAAGCCTATACCTACATGCGTCACACCTGGCTCACCAAGCAAGTACGAAGTCATGACCGCTGGAGAATACGTCAAGTCACGACTGGAAGCCACCTATGCCCGTTCTTTGATTGTCTGATACCTCTTCCGACCAACCCCAATTCCATGCAAGCGCAAAAACTCTCCGATTTTTTATCACTTTTAAGCCTGAAATGGCTGTGGGTGTGGGTGATATTTTCCTTCTTCTGGATCCAACCAGTACTGTCCTCTGCATCAATGGCCTCCTTATCAATGGTCTCCCGCGTACTATTGGGCTTGCCTGGAGAGACCTAACAACATTCACTGCTGTTGTTCGAGGTAATAGTACCAAGTGTGAATTATGCTCTGCACTGCGTTCTTCAACGCGCACTAAGCGGTACCTTATTGACAAGACACATCATGAACTCATAGAGCGGAGGTGGTGGAATATGCGACGCCAACATGTCAAGGAACACCGCGAAGTACCGCCCCGCATGCTTGAATACAATTGAAATGGGGTTTGGCTTTAAGTTCTGTCCAAAGCAGACTGAAGAAAGTTGTGACGAACCTTGGAAAACAGAGCAGTCGCCGACTCGGAGTGGCTGCTTTGCTTGTGCTTTACAGGAAATAACGCCGGTACCACTAGGATGCCAGCCAGCATGAATCTCGGACATTAGATAAAGCTCAGGTTACTTTACCCCAGAGAACTACCCCAAATTTGCATGTTCCATAATTAAATCTAGCGTCGTTTATTATGTATCATTAGCTTTTGATGAGGTTCTAATTCTGTACCTATAAGACAAAATAGATGGCTCACGGAAGGACAAGTGGGTGCTTTGAGAACTCCAAAGCTGCTTTGTCAGGTGTAGGCATCCATGCCAATGAAAGCTCGAAGCATGCCAGGCGGCTGCTCTCAGAAGTAGTACTTACTGACAGGCCATCCTTAAAAGTCATCTTCATCGTCATCTTCAACAAGAGAAAAATTTCTTGCAACACTACCATCAAGGAACTGAGTACCAAGATCGTAAAATGTTTGTCAAGTCTGCACGGAAGTGTTATCGGAAGTCGCTTTTAAAAGAAATCACCGGCATGTAACAACACCTGCCACAGCCATGATCAGTTTGTTTAGACGGCACGACAAACGGCTGAATTGCAAGCCCTGGAAACCTTTCGTGTTGACACTTCGTTTGATATCTGGGAGAGTCAGGAGATCCAGGCCCCCAAGATCTAGACTTGAAGGAGTTGAGCAATGCGAGGGAACGGAAGTGACCGCAACGCGCGCTGAACCAACAATCCGCTGCCATCGGTGAGATGGGCAGGGTTTGTGCAGGTTTCCTCATCAGCATGATTGAGGTTGGGATACTTCAGTGGGCGACGAGAGAGGTGAAAATAGACTGAGTGGAGAGCTTTCGGACAGGCGGCGATCAGGGTCGAAATGTAGCTCAGTCATCCGGATTGCAAGATACAACGTTTCATAGACTGGTAATTAAAGGTACTTGATGCTTAGCACCGCAGATTGACAACGTCAAGAGAGACAGTGATAGAAATTGATTTAATACCTAGAAAGTGGTCGGGCGAGCTTCCTTCCGTCGTCTTCGAACAGTCATACGATCCATCACTCTAAGGGCGTCAAAGATGGCTGGCAACTGCGGAATCGGACGTTGTTGCGCTCAAGATCCATAACCAATATCAGGGTTCAGAGCAGCGATTGAGTAAGTGGTTCATAGAACGTATGATGTTTTTATTTGGCATCGTAAATCCATCCAGCAATTGTTAGTGTGGGGAGAGGCAAGCGTAGTTCGGGACTTTCCGCATTTTTTGACTGCCGAACTTGGTAGGTAGAAAAGGGCACTGCAAGTCTATCAATCAATTCCTATGCTAGTTAAGATGGAGAAATATATTCTAAATCTGAACAAAAATTATATATTCCGAGGACGACCCTTTTATTTTGAAGGTAAGTTAATGAGGTTCTCAACAACTGTGAGGCCTGAGCCTATGTGGTATGGACGGCTCATGCAAGAAGCTTTGGGCTCTATAGAATCCCGAGGCCTTAGTCTTTCTGATATTGGCCATTGCTTTGGTCGAGGAAGGCAGGTTTAAAAGCCTAAGCATCTCTGTATCTGCCAAGCTGAGACGCGGGCCGATAGCTAAAGTAGCGCTCGGACTCTGAATTATCAGCGGACATTGCGGGAAATTGCGTTCCTGGTCGTGACAGAATTCCGATCACGTATACCTGACAGCCTCCGCTCATTTACTTTCGGGCCCCTCCTCCACTTCATGTACATGTCTCGTGCTCTCTTGGAATTGTTAAAACGGTGTCGCTGACTAGATGATAGTCTCCTTTTAGGTCAAAGCCGTACCTCTGACACCCACGCGTGCCCGATATAATCATCATCACGGTCATTTTTAATCCTAGTCAGGCCCAGCTGGTTCCGTCTTCCCAGTTCCTATACAGATCTATGATAAGAGGTAGATTCGGGAGAAGAAATTTTGCAAGCATCGTGGGTCTCCCGAACTGGAATGAACTCTTCTTTGGACTCTCATGGGCTAGCCGTCGAAAAGCCGAACTTTGTCTCTTCAATCGCCGGCGGAACAATCCATCAAACCTGAAGGGTTTACTGTTTACTCGCATGCTAGGGCAAAGTGCTGATCTCTATATAAATCCTCCCCTCGCCTATCTGGCTTCGTTATTGACAACCCCCTGCGACAAGACATAGAAGCTTCCGGATCCTTTGTACAAACTTTCTTCGTTGACATCCGGGTGTCCCCTGCTTTCCAATGGCTTCGTCTTCTTTCCCCTCCCCCTCGACGTCTGGCGCGACCTTGCTTGAGCCAGAAGTCATTGGTATGCATCCCCACCTGTCTACGTTGCGCCATCAAGTCTCTTCGATGTGGAGGGTCTCGTTGTAGTTATCACAGGTGGCGGAACCGGTGCGCCATACTTCTAAATTTGCCAAGATGCCATCGATCTCGTCCCTCTTATGAATCATATTCACCTATCAGGCATAGGCCTAATGATGGCCAAAGCCCTGGAGAACAACGGCGCGACTGTATACATTGTAGGGCGCAGGAAGGAAACATTGGACAAGGCTGCCGCAGAAAATAATGTACGCCAGAAACTCGTCCTTGCGCCCATTTCTAATATAAGCGCGACTGACGACACTTCACAGAGTTTTAACAAACTTATCCCAGTAGAGGGTGATGTCACTGACCGGGACAGTTTGTTGAATATTGTCGACGCTGTCAGGAGTCGGCACGGCTATATTGATGTACTTATCAACAACGCTGGTATTGCCAGGAATTTGTTTCCACATCCACTTCCGTCGCCTGAAGACGAGCCTGACATTGCTCATCCACCATCACCTCCTGCATCTCCGACCCGTGGCCCTTCGGCTCCATCCATCAAAGCTTTCCAAAGCGCTCTTTGGGATAGCGGATCTCCTGAAGATTTTGCTGAATCATTCTTGACGAATGTTACAGCTGTATACTACACCACAGTAGCATTTCTTGACCTCTTGCATCAAGGAAACATTAGACGTCAAAGATTATCATTCCGGCCCCTGATCGTGGTCTCTCACGGCCGCCCTATCATACCTCGCAAGTACTGTCTGTCTCCTCATCCGGGTCGTTCCGCCTGGACGCCAAGGTACTATCACCGTCATATACGCTCTCGAAAAGCGCCTGCACACACTTGGGTAAATTGATGGCGAATCTGTTGGCACCATGGGGAATACGCAGTAACGTCCTGGCACCTGGTGTCTGGCCTAGCGGTATGTCCAAAAGACCGAGACCTCTTTATTCAGCACGCTGACTATTACACCGTTTCTCATGGACTCTCGTTCCTGCAGAAATGACGACATCTCCGACGCCGAACGGCAAGCTTGACCCAAGATCCATGGCTGAGGGCGTGCCTCTGCGTAGAGCGGGCACACAAGAGGTACTTTATATTTTATTGAAACGTCGGAACTGCCTTACAGAATTTTTCCAGGATATGGCTGGGACTATTCTCTTCCTTGCAGTCAGGCAGGCGCCTATGTTAACGGCGCCGTCTGGCTCGTCGATGGCGGTCGAATTGGCACAGTGGCTAGCAATTATTGATCACTAGTGGATACTCATGTGGACCCTTCGATTTTGGATTCACTCGGAACTTCTAATTCTTTAGGCACTACTCCTCAGCCAACACGCGTTAAGGATTAATGTACCAATAGCATTTTATGTATTTATGTACCATTCGCTTTTGTAAAGCCGGGAATTATAATCAAACTAGCTTCCAGTTTTGTCTAGTTCAAGAGTATTCTCCAGTCAATTTCTTCGCGTTGTATAGGCTTATACCATGCGGACATCTTGACTTCCGAGGACGAAATGTAATCCCACTGGAATCAAGCTTCAAGTCTAAAATGTTATTTTGAGCAGAAACGTCAATATTTGTTGCTGGGTCCCGGTCTTTTCGAAGGCGTGATTTTTCAATCTCAAGTGTGTGCGTCTTGGTCGCCTTGGTTTGGTATACAAATTGAAGGCTTCACAGCTGAACAATCACTGAGTTCGACTAAGCTTTTGACCTGAATTTAGATTGGGACCAACTTGCTCGGACCTAATATTTTTGTTGTTGAGAAGCAGCTGCCTCTTATTCTTTCTCAAAAGGTATTATTTTTTGCCTCCTGTATAGGCAACCACAAGGTGAATAAACTTCTCGACCATGCAACTGCCAACAAGTGGCATCATTACCATAGGAGTAATCTTATCTCCTTTCTCTCACGTGGATGGATGGATCAGCAATGACCATGGTTACATAACCGCATCAGTCAAAGCTTGTGACCTCCATTTTCCGAGATATAATCGATCCCGGTCTCCATTTACCCAGGGCTTTGTAAGTTATCTTCTGCAACGACGCTGTATCGTACGGTCTTCACGGGCACCTTGCGTAGAAGCTGGGCGACTGTTTCTATCCTCTCTTCTTCGACTTTGTACAACAAGTCTACGTCAACGATGGCACCAACAAACCCCGGGAGAGTTGAGAAAAGTAAGAAGATGCATTCGAAAGTTGTACGTACCCAAAGTAAAAATTTCCATGGAGACCTCAGTTCCTTTTTTTCTAGGTCATCATTGGATCTGGTCCTGCTGGACACACCGCAGCCATCTATCTTGCTCGCGCAAACCTTAGCCCTGTGCTATTTGAGGGTTTCATGGCCAATGGCTTCGCTGCTGGTGGTCAATTAACCACGACGACGGACGGTGAGAATGAGCAATAGCACACGTCATTTTACTCTGCTAAATAGTCCCAGTTGAGAACTTCCCCGGTTTCCCATCTGGTATTCTTGGCCCCGAGCTCATGGAGAAGTTCAGAGAGCAATCTGTCCGCTTCGGCACGCGTATCATCACCGAGACTGTATCCAAGATTGATCTTTCAGCTCGTCCTTTCAGATACTGGCGTGAAGGCGAGGAAAGCTCTGAGGCGGAGACTGCTGATGCGGTTATCATTGCAACTGGAGCCAGCGCGAAACGATTGGGCCTCAAAGGAGAGCAAACCTACTGGCAAAGCGGCATCAGTGCTTGTGCTGTGTGCGATGGCGCTGTCCCTATATTCAGGTTCGTCACGAAATTAATTGAATGTGTTTCCACCAGTAACATCCTTCTCAGGAATAAACCCTTGGCCGTCATCGGTGGAGGCGATTCAGCGGCGGAAGAGGCAACGTGTATGTTGGTCTTTCACAAGAGTATACAAAATCGCTCATGTGTCTTACAGACCTGACCAAGTATGGTTCCCATGTTTATGTTCTGGTTCGCAGGGGTGAACTCAGGGCTTCGAAAATCATGGCTAAACGTCTGATGAACAACCCTAAAATTGTAAGTTGGTCTCTTTCTCTCACAGGAAACTTTTTCTGATGGATTTTCCTAGACTATCCTCTGGAATACAATCGCTACTGAATGTCAGGGAGATGGTGACCTATTAAACAACCTCCGTGTCAAGAATATCCTGACAGGTGAAGAGAAAGACCTTCCTGTCAGCGGTCTCTTCTACGCAATCGGTGGGTTCTTTTGGTCACGGCCATGCTGCAGGCCTAGTTATCTATTTACTTATCTGTCGACCAGGCCACGAACCTGCCACATCTATCGTTCGCTCTCAATTACAGACAGATCCGGATGGCTACATCATCACTGTTCCTGGGACCACTCAAACATCCGTAAAGGGAGTCTTCGCCGCTGGTGATGTCCAAGACAAGCGCTACAGACAAGCCATCACCAGTGCAGGCAGCGGTTGCATGGCTGCATTGGAGGTTGAGAAATTGATCGCGGAGGAAGAAGAACTCGGAGAATCAGAGTAAACGACATGAAAGTTTCATCCATTACGGTCGACGTGGACGTCACCATTTTCTTGCTTATATCCAAATAAATGTTTTGATCGATGCTCAGGGAATTACAAGTCGATATCGTAAATTTAGAACCCTTCTCAACCTATGGTTGTAATCACTATTTTAGAACCGGCAATAGAAGAGTCTTTTAACCCGCCTGAGTACACTCTGGTTCAGAAGTATTTCAGTACATAATACGTTACTGAAAGTACTAGCATATGAGTAGGACCGGTGCGAACTTCCGAGTACTAAACCATATCTTATCTGTTCTTCGGGTCACCGGAAGAAGAGGGCTAAGATCGCCTTCTTTTGGTCCTCTGCAGACGATTATGTGTATGACTCTTCTGAAGCACTTCTCGCGAAAGGTACAAGAAGCAGTTTAATTAAACTAATGAATACCGGTTGCTTCGACCGCGCTTTCTAGATCATGTCTTGGTGCCTAGTAAGGTGGTAAACAGCGGATGGAACATGCTACCATTTGAAACAATTTCGACCAAGTTTGTGTAGTTCACTTGTATTCATGGTCCACGACGACACGACGAGACAAAAAAATAAAGAAAACGGAAGTGAGGTCGACCTACTTACCAGTATATATAACAAAAGTGACTGCACCGCTAATGGGACTAGTCTAAAGCTTGAGATCAACCTTATATTGACTGAATGTAGCAAGGATGGTGAACAGGTTCGTTAGTGATAGTGCCAACCCGACTGTCAGGCATTTAATAAGAGGTAATTCGTTGGTGTCAATTCCGAGATATGGGTAAACAAAGACTAGCGGCCTGACCTGTGGGTGTTGTTGGGGAGATAAAGTACGCACCCGACGCCGCCAGCTGAGATGAAAGTTCCGAGGAATGTAAACGTGTGCATGGAACCAAAGTTTCAGAAGAAAATATCCCAGGCTATAGCGGGTTGAGTTTATATCAGGAATTCAAACTAATGGGTGGAAATAGCAACAAGTTGAGAAGAGTATGCTTAAACGGAGGTGTGCCAGAGTTGACGTTAGCAAAGGCAGAAATAGCACGATTCAAGAGCCAGCGTAATTTGGAAAACCGTCCAAAGCTGCACACGATGATCAGACCCCAACCAGGAAAGCCCAACTCACGAGCCATCTCCTAAATCATCATCCAGGGACAAGCCCAAAAATCAACCCCAAAAACGTTAAAGCGAATATATACACCAGTGTATCATACACCGCTGGTATGTGGGATTTTCAATTGGTATGTATCCTGACAAGCACCAAAATGAGAAGCATGCAGAGGGGAAATTCCGGAAGAGTGACCACGACAATTAGAATTCCTCTTCCTGGACTACGGGCGATGACGTTGACAAAGAGGGTACGGCCAGTGATGCTGAGGCAACCTTGAAGACCATTTAAAAATATACACGCCGCACGGTCAGCAGCAGAGCGCAAAGTGGAAAAGGATCCCTTCAAGTTTGCGAATCGGCGAGGACCAAATATAGACGGTGAAACGGATAGATGTGGGCTGTGGAACGCAGTGCCGTTGTGCGGCGGTGAGCGAAGTTTTGGTGCAGACGGAACGCGAAATTGATATGGTGTGAAGAGCAATGGTTATCTTAAAATTCAAATGCAACACAATTGGTTGTCCGCACCAGAGGATGGAGGATAATCTGGTCGGGGAGGTAAAAGTGGGGACAGGCGAGACAGTGTCTATCCATGCGAGTCAACAAGTCCTTCCGATGCTTGGCTGCGTCATGGGCATCTTCATAGAATAACAGCAATTCTTGATACCCAGTACCTCCAGAGCTGAAAGATCAGAAAAAACCCCGAAAAAAAGAAATGGTAAAAAATCCCACTTAAGGTTCAGAAAATTGGTTCTGTTAATGTTATTTAAACAGTCGTTAGTAATCGCTGAAAAGATATGAAATAACAACCAAAAGCAGGGGATGCGGACGAGGGGGATCACATATGATGAATTTCATTCCTTCAGTCCGTTGTCTCCCCTACTTGCTATTCAGACTGTACACATCGAATTCGAAGCTTCTGGAGGCTTCACATTCTCGGAGACAACTGTTCGTGTAAGGAATCACTCTGATTCGATTTCAGCATATATTTTTTTGCCGTTCATTAGGCACGAATTTGGACTGACGTGCCCACAGGCAGTGCGGAAATTCTAGGAAGATGCATTGGAGCATCATAACTCAAGGTCAGGGTCCCAAGGAACGTCCTTAACCGTGTAAAGGTCGGATCAGTCAAGTGCACCCTTGGCACCGCAAAAAGGCGTGGAAAATCACCCTGAGACCATTGATATGAGCACATCAGACCTTGAGACGCGAGCCGCGGTGAGGTGCAATATAAGAGCCGAGTTAAAATGGAAGGAGGCCTGGAACACGAGGTTAATGGTGTGGACTGGGAAGGGATGAGAGCGGCCGAACATGGTCGCCAAATTAAATTGAAGGAAACCAATCAAGCCTGATCAGGCTGAGAAATACAAGGCTCTCATTTCAAACTACCTTGTGAATTTCAGAGGAAAACACAGGGATTAATAGAAGCTTGAAAGCAGGGGAACAGAATCAGATGATTCAGATGTTGGAGAAATAGGAAAGTTCAAGGCGCTGACTTGAGAATATACGAGTTGAATTAGAAGCTGCGCATGGAGGAAAGCGGAGGCGTGTCATATATCCCGGGACTAATGATGCCTGGAAGCGAAATACTAGTTCAGAGCTACCAACTGGGATGGCGACAACTTACAAGTCATCCGATTCCTCGGCTGTGCTCCGAGAAACGGAGGATGCAGAGTCGATGGCTCAAGATTCATTCATAGCAGCTGGTAAGTTCTGAGTTGACGAATAAGGGGTGTCTCCTCTGAGCGCACAGGAGGTTCAACTGCTCATTGCATTTGAAAGTGACCGTTGACCGTCCAGGTTGAAATTGTCACAGAAACGCGAAAGTAACTTCACGTGTACACAAATTAAATCACGCCCTTGATTCAATGATTGTCTTATAATCTAGCCAGCACTTTACTGAGTCTACAGCACATATTAGCTCTGTCCAAAGTCTTCAATGCGACTTCAGTGCACTCCCTGCTTTTGTGCAGTTCCATTTGGACAGCCCGGACATCGGCTCTTCAGGCATTCTCTTATCTCGGCCTAGGTCGGTCACATTTCGAATTTCCTGTCAGAATGTGCCCACAATCGATTAGGAGCAAGCTTTTATGCCGCATCACCGCCCAGTGCCCACAGGCAGGTTCTTGGAGGGACACGCGGTCTGTTGGTTATGGTATCCACGGATTTGTGGCCCATTTAGGAGGATGTCTGGGTCTCTGGCGATCTGCAGACTGCAGACTAGTTAACCGATGTCATCACCAACGAATTTTCGAGTCAACCCTGAAGGAACGCACTCCCAGGCTAATTAGCTCGGAGATCTATCTGTCAGGGACCGGAGAAATGACACAGTTTCCCCGTGCGACAGGCAACGAGTCCGAGACCCACCAAAAGGTTTAAAAGGACGGTCGTTTCCTTCCAAGGCCTTCAGTTTCCGACTCCCCATCTGCCTTCGAGACCTTCTCCCTAGGAGAACGTTTTCGTTGTGCTCTTGGGGTTGTCGTCGCTCTTGGTGAGTTCACTGTAATACTACCTGTTGGTCTTTTACTGACACGTCTTTTTCTAGTCGTCTCGCAGCAAGTCCCTCCGGGGCGGGGAGTTGGCTGCCATCCGTCCTTTCGAGGTCTGGAGCGCCTGAAGGCCCTCTCTTCTTGCTGGCCCTGTGCTGGATTCGTCTCAGGCATGTCCTGTGCTACATGGTAGCAACGTGGACAGGTAGACCGGTTCCTCCAGGTGCATGACAACTGGGCATGGTACACCTACCCCCCTGTCGTCTAACCACATTGGATTCGGGGACGAGGACTTGGGGGTTTCAAGGTCTAACCATGCTCAATGGCCAGCTTTGCTCACTCTGGGAGGAGTGCATTGTTGGCAAATCCGTCCCACTTGTGCCGCGGGGAGTCGTCGCCAAGTGGGACAACAAAGCCAAGGGTAAGTTTTTGTCTGTATGCTGTTCTTCGTTCACTAAACGTCCTCTTTATTCTTTCGACAGCAATTCTCTATCTGGATTTCGGGGTCGCTTTTCTTTTCTCTCTTTTTCCCCGGGGAGATATCATGGCTACAGTATCTCACTGCTGTGGTTAGGGTGTCTCGTCGTACTCCCTTGCAAGGGTCCCGGTGGTGGCTGGGTTTTGCTGTGCCTTTGGCAGTCGCCCGCTAAGAGCACGAAACCCTGGGTGTCATAGGCGGTTGATCTTTCTAACTGGTTTCTCTAACTTGAGGCCCAGCTAAAGCTAATTAGATCCCGTTCCTTTACGCTCAAGAGACCAGCTTTTGCTTACTTTGCTAGAGTGCATGGTTGGTAATTCAATCTTCGTCAGCTGGCTGGTCAAACTCCAAGTCAGTTGGAGTCACTTGTCCCACTTGCACTGCACTTCGCGGTTATCAAGTGGGACGCCCAACAAAACAGTGAGTATAATATTATTATCACCGTCTCTTCTTCTGACTCCTTTTCCGTCTCAACAGCACTCCTTTTTTCTCTTTTTTCTTCTTCTCCTTTTCCCCCATTCCCCAGAATCCTAATATTGCGCGAGAAATCTTGCAATGTTATGGGTTCGTCTACCCTTTTCCCTGGGTAGGAGAGCTTTAACTCTTTTTCGTGCTCCCTTGTCGTGGGCCCGGGGCTGGGTTTGGCTCCTTTGAGTCGTTCCTCTAAGACCACGTAGCTTCTTAAGCCTTCCGTATGAGTGAGTTTTTTTGTGGTTGTCATTGTTTTTATCGGTTAAATTTATTCTTTTCCAGCTGTATCTATGTGCTATGCCTATACCGCCACTTCACTGATGTGCGTTCTTTTACGACTGCCATATTAATTATTGTCTGACGCTTTGTGTTCAACAGTGCAGTGATACTCTATGCTTCGCTTGGGCAGTTTTCTATTCTATGACTATTGACTTCATTTCCCGGGGCGAGAACCTGGCCAACGGTCAGGATATCTCGCACGCTCCCTCGTCAGGGTTCCCGGAGGCGGTTCGACTGTTTCATCAGTCGCCCGCTAGAGCATGTAAATCCTTGGGCGTTATAGGTGGTTGATCTGCTATCAAAGCTTCTCTCGAGGCGGCGATAATGACAATTAGATCCTGTTCTATCATGCTTAAAAGGCCAGCCTTGCTTGCGCACCGCTGGCTTGAGCGGCCAGTTCGAAAAATGTCAGTTTTCTTTACGACTGCCATGGTTTTCATCAACTGATCATCTTATCTTTCTCGATAGCCGCGACCTTCAATTTTAATCTCTCTTCTGTGACTTCACTTCCTGGGGTGAGACCCTGGCCAACAACCAGACCAGGATCTCTTGTCATGCTCCCTTGCAAGGGTCCCGGGGTCGGGTCCAACTGTGCCTTGGACAGTTGTCCGTTGAGCACGAAAACCTTGGGTGTTGTCGGCGGTTGATCCTCCTACCATGCGGTAAAGTTTACAGGATCCCGTCCCATCACTTAAATGGCCAGAATAACTCGCTGGCAACATTTCTTTTTCTCTCTTTTTTCGTAAAGTAGTATTTTTCCCCCTTTCCTAGAACCTGGATATTACGGGAGAAATCTCTCGGTATTTGGGTTCGTCTAAACCTTTTCCCCGGGGGTGGAGAGCTTGGCTCTCTTGTGCTCCCTTGTCGCCGGGCCCGGGGCTGGGCTTGGGTATCTTGTCCATTGTTATGATAGACCGGGTACTCAAATCTCTAAACGCACTTTCTTTCGCGTACTTTGAATAGCATATAGTGGAATAGAAAGTGTAATTAATCGTGTTTGTTTGATCGATTTGACATTGATATTAATGTTTGCTATGGTCCTATGATAATAAATGCCGGGCACTCAACAAAGGAGGAAAGATAAAGGAAGTATGTAGACGTTCTTGTGTTGGAGGGAAGGCCCAAGTGAGGAGGAGGATCGCTGCACCTAGGAGCTCATCAGGATACCTTTCTAAGTGGTCAATCAACGTCAACACTGGACGTTTGTTCAGTAGTGTTGATTAGACGAAGATTGGCGGTCTTAGCCCAGGATACCCTCCCGCTTGTTAACGCAACCTTCAAAGTTGACCTGTTGAGTGTCCGATGAAAGAACATGTCTTTATGATTAGCAAAAGATGTATGCGGCAATCATCATTAATACTATTCTTGGTTAAATTATCGCACTTTACACACAATCCACCTACCTTCAACGCCCTCTTTCCGCCGAACATGTCCAACTGGAACTCGGGCTTCCAACCAACTCTCGACATCGACATCAACCTCTGCTGACGGCGACTCGCGACTTCCTGACAGATGCAGAACAGGCTCCAGGCAAAGTGACCTAGCGAGCCACGCTTTGGTACCCATACCCACTGTGGATTGATCGCATGAGAGCTCTCGATACGCAGAGCGTATGATAGTCCAGGCCGTCTCAGCTGACTTCTTCCTTAATGCTTCTAAAAGAAACAACACTGCTTGTCTGCCTTGCTCTAGATCGGACTTGCTGGCCAAAATCGGTATCGTTGACGACAAAGAAAGATTCCCCAGGCCAGCTTCGATATCTGTCTTTTGAAAATCCGATCCTCTTGGATCTGCTGCAGAACTTCCTCAAGGACAGAGATGACGCACGACCTTCGAGAGAGACCTCAAGAATTTAGCATAATTCCTCATTCTGAGAGACTTGGTAAGCACAGTCAACATTTCGCGACTTCAGAAGTGGGAGGAAGGATGGTTTGGGGTATGGACTCGAGTTGTTGAAAATACGTGCTTTGGGAGGGGTAGGATACCACCAGGTGGTGTAATAAAGAGACAAGGACGCTGTGGGCTGAAGGAGGGTGGAGGGGGGTGGAGGTGGCGCTGGTGCTTGTTGAAGGTGAAAGGGAAGGGAAGGTGAGGATCTAGGAGGGAAGACGTGGGGTATGATTGAGATTGTCTGTTTTGGCGATTCGAAGGTGACTGAGAGGTATAACGAGGTTTCGTATACTGTGAGAGGAACTATTAGGATCGGTTTGGTTTATTTGTGAGAAATGGGAAATTTCACCCTCTAAAGCAAAAGTATCTCGTCGACTAGAGGAAGCGACACCTTCTCTTAACTTGCCTGCAGATAAGGAAAATAGTTCAGAGATCGACTGCGGTGAAGGAATGGGTAAGATAATCTTACGAAAGAGGATGAGCAGTTCTCCTGTGCGTCTATTCGCTGTCTCCTCCCATTCTCCGATTCCAATGAGGTCCTGCGGTGGTTCTCGAAGATGTTGTCCACCTGTAGCATCATTTAAATCCTCCACGAAGTACAAAGCCAAAGTAATACAACACTCACCTTCTCTTGGATAAACCTCCGATACTCTTCCTGTGCGTTGTAATTCTTCAAACTGTGGCAGAGAAAGACAAACTGGGAGTTTTCATCTAGTTTCATGACAACACGCGTAGACAACTCGGAAAGACCGAGCTAGATACTTACTCGTCACCGTCTTTCTCTAACCCGCTGCTTCTGCTCACGGACGCCATGAGGTTCATGCGCCTCCTATTAGCTGTAGCGTTTGAATTTGGAGGTTCTGATGATGTCCCCGCCGAGTGCGCTTCGGAGGCAGGAGAAATATTTTCTCCTAAGGGGCTAGCGCCAACACCTGGTCTTGAAGAGGTAATACCTCTTCCTCTTCCCCGCCCCCAGCCTCTCGACCGCCAGGGTTGCTCAGAGCCTCGATTTGAACTGGAAGAGCCTCTTGTGTGTGTTTCGCCACTGGGAAGACGACATGTTCAATTATTATAAAACAATTATCTGGTGTCAAGAAGTCTCGTAGGCAGGAGTCGTCCGTTCCATCCGTTATATATGAGTGGTCTAATGCAAAAATTAGTGGAGTTCAGTGAGCATTTTCCTTCAGATATAGAATATTATTGTCATCGAGCTTACCCGCGCCTTTGCCAACCACCCTTAGAATGCCTGAATTCAAGATTTGGACGCTTGAAGTTTGTAATTATTGTTTGCGGTGAAAGGGGTCAGCGCTTGACAATTTTAAAGGTAATTGGTAATAAAATTTGGCTGACTACGCTAATGATAACTCAGGTATTTACGTAGCTACGTAAGCACCGCGGAGCTTTACTTTCCAAAGTGTCCGGTCCGCTGCTTCCGCCTTAAGGTTTCCTACTGTCGCGGACGTTGTCAGCGGTCATCCATTTTTTCGCCATCCAGGACGCGATCCCCACTACATCATACCCACAGGTTTTGGCTCTTCAATCCTCAGAATGGCTTCTCTATCTTATACCCTCAACTGCCCTCCTTACGAAACCAACCAAAATCTCAACGCAGAAACGGTACCACTTTGCACAGGTCCACCAACACGAGAGGAATTACTGGTCCATTATCCTGCAAAATTTACTTGGCAGCAGCTAAAGACGTTCGTTAACTCTGGGTCTGTCGCCTTCTCATAATAATATTTCTATTCATCCGTGCTGAATGTGCGGTTCGAAAACGATCTGTAGGATCTTGGCCTCCTGAAACGAGATCGGGCCCTGCAGAGAAGATATGATGACTGGGCTGTTGGAATTAAGGAGCAATATGGTTCTGTGGGTAAGTTTTCCTAGTTGTCTTGAATTGGACTTATACAACTTGTGTTCATGTAGTGAATTACCTTACGAACTATCGCTTGCGATGGGGACAGCCTGATACGCTCTCGCTTCTTAAATCGACCCTCATCGACAATAATTACGATGACATCAATTCTTCTGACTCGAATGGCGTTCCTCCCAATCAGCCACCCCCTTATTTTTGTTGGGAAACTCCAAAGGAGTATCTAAGTATCATCCAGAAACGATTGGCCGTACTCAGGTAACATTCTGCGGCTGCCTACCGGATCATCAACTGAACGTACTGACTTGCATCTGATAACCAGTCCCTCCAGAAGTTGAACATACCCTAATATGGACTAAAGTCCCCATATACCACCCCGACCTAGTTGATGAATCCATAAAAGTGCGAATAGACCAAGATGGCTTGTGGGGATTTACAGGCACCGATACCCCTCCGCCCTCGCCTTCTAACCTGCCTGTATGTCTTCCGGCTCTTGCAGAATGGTGCGTTACTCAGGATAAGATGATTGCATCCGCGCCTCCAACTGAGAAAGAGAGGGTGCTTATTGAGAAGGCCGGGAGTGAGGTGCATAGGTATGTAAGGAATCGGTGGGATGAAAAGGTATGGGAGACTGCGTGGTTTGTTAATCCTCCTGTTAGTAATTTGTTTCAAAGAGTTGATGTATATTGGATGCTGATCTTTGGTTTATCGATTCCTCAGAGGTTGCAAAGTGTACCGAAATTGGCTCACATACATGTTTTTGCTCGGAAGAAGTGAAGCTGGATTCGAAGACAATACTGCATGCACCGTCACTGTTTGAACTTATGGATACTTAGAGGATTCTTCGAATTGGGACTTTTATTCTAGAGAGATAATTCAATAGATATAATTTGCGTGGACCATTGGCTCAATAAATGAACTGATACATGGCAAGTGAACCGGCAACCGGCCAATGCACTATGAGATTTATGTGTCACGGGCTTGCATTTTAGCTGGTTAGGGAGGTTCTGAGCGGTTAGCAAAGACTGATGCGTTATGGGATATGATCCATATGAATTAAGACAAGGTTATATGGCATTATGAGAGAGTCGATTGTATCCCCAATGCTGACAGTAAAGTCAGATTAGTGACTAATCTCAGGAGGGTAGATACACACTGGCGCTCTGGATCCGGAGCGCCTGCACAGACTCGGAGGCAAGTAAAAGTGGTAAATTCAAACACATTGGGGTATATATAATTTGGAATTTTTTAAGTACGAAAGCCTCCTTTGCTAATAAGCTACATCTTCATCGTCATGTTATATTCTGTATATTAAGTATCTTAATTACCATCCGCCCAGCCAGAGCTCAAGCTCAACAATAGCAATGCAGAACCGGCCCCAGAGAAGAACTTTTACTATGGAACTTTCGGGAGGGGCAGGAGCTCCTTAAGCAATCTACCGCTGTGGATGTCCAAAATTTTGAGGGCGTCGTCAAATGGAGCAAGCAGCTTGCGGTCGTCAAGCCGAAAGTTGGCTTCATTGGACATGTTACCATCTAACTTGTAGTTCAGCTCTCCCGAAGCCACGTCCCGCACGTATAGAGACCCATCAAATTGGGAATGAATCAAATAAGACAGAAAAATTGCCATTTGTTGAATATAGTTTGTTTGTGGTTCAAGGACATACTGACATTTGCCAGTCCGTAGGTTCCAAACTCGCACTATTCCATTATTGTCCAGTGAATAGGACTGACTTTTAAGTTGGTCAAATCCAACTAATACTACTGTGAACAAAAGTGAGAATAACTTTCATTTACGAATAATTCCCTTACTTTTAGTTCTGTGTCCTATAAGAACCCAATTAAAGTTTCCTGTAAAGACATCCCAAACACGGAGAGCACAATCATCCCCTCCGGTCATAATAGTCCTCCCTCGGCTCTCTAAACTTGTAGTCTTGTGGCCAGGTACTTTTATACTGCGCAGGAGTAATGAATGCTGGCTGGTATCCTAGATCAAGTAATTGTCATATACTATTACTGGCTTTTTAACAACTAGCTTACATCATTGGAGGATTCAGAGGCTATTTCTCCAGAAAGCGGCAGCCTCCAGATCTTAAAGGCGGAACCAAGATGACTCCACGTCACAAGCAATGCTTCCTTCGGCAATTTTTCTATAGAGGTTACGCCATTCTCGTAAATTTCGACTAGCTCAGGCTCCAAGATCAGGAATTGGCTTAACGAAGGTTTGTGTTGGTGAGGCAGAGTGTGGAGACATTGACCACTAACAAGGTCATAGATAGATACAGATGGCTGCCGCAGGTATGCCTGAGGTAGTAATAAGAATGTCGTTGTATACGTCAAGAGACGACAAATGAGTGCCGGGACGAGTAAGAGAGTGGAGGGAACGGAAGTCTGGTAAAGAATAGACAACAACGGTGTCCCGAATTCCTGTGACAAAATAGTTACGAGAAAGATCTGTGAGGACATAATATATGTTCTGAGAACCATCAGCTAGAAGGACAGAAGTATGTTTGGGTTCTTGATCCTCCCAGCTGGAGACGGGCTGTAACATACTTGGCCGTCAAAGAGCAAGCAAAAGAAAAGCTCCGCGATTTGTCCATGATAAGGTGCACAACTAACGCAGAGGCCTGAGGCTCCTAGAACATGGGCACAAACTAAAAATAGACCAATCAATAGGTGTCACATCGGTCACGACTACTCAATCACACAATGTTGGACGACTCGAAAATGCGAAAGGACGAAGGCACGGAAAACCATTCTCTTTCTCTGAACTTCCACATCCATCTTTCGCCAAACTCATCTCTTCTCCCTACACTGCCAGTGCCAGGCCTATTTGTCCTAGTTTTCCGTGTTTTTTTCGCAGGTTTTCACAATGGCAACTCGTTTCCTGCACGTTTTGGCGGAATCCAGGAGTTTTGGAGAAACCGCGAGGGAAAAGAGATGTTGTGAGTGGAGAGGTCTGAGATACGGGAGAGGGAGGAGAGGATGAGGCGTTGTGACCGACAAACAAACACAAATAACACAGCCACCTTGACAATAGGCCTTTTCCGACTCATCCACACTGTCAACGACACATTTCTCGAGCTGCACTACAGTGCCGACAACGACCATCACGGCTTCCAATCTGCGCATAACGGTGCCACCACGCGGTGTGGGCATGAATCTTCGTCGCTCCTCCCGACGCGCATCCAGCGGCGCTTCGGGCTCTGAATATCATGTCAGCGAAAAATCAGTCGATATGGACGACATGCCCGACGACACCGAGCCCAAAATCGAGAAGGAACCTACCCCGGAGTATACTACCAGCTCAAGAGGTCGCAAAGTGCAAAAGAAGAAGTATGTCGAGAGCAGTGATAATGAAATGGAGGAGGCACTCGACGGCGACGCCACAGAGCTTTTCAACGACACTAAAAGCCGCAAAGTTACAAGAGCTTCGTCCAAACGACAAAATTCTGCGGAAGATGAAGATGAGGATGACCATATTCCCGGGAGGTATTCTTTGAGGACCAGGCAGTCCAAGAATCTCCAGGGCTTCATTGCGAGCGACGACGACGAACACCTTTCTCCGAATGGAGGTTACTCGACCCGTAGATCTACTCGGAGGTTAACAAATCGCAGGCCACTTTTATCAGAGAAGGAGAAAGAGGCTGCTAAAAAGCAGAGTCAGGCGGCTCAACGCGAGCAGAGAATAAGTCGCAGGAATGCCTCCCGTGTAGACCAGCACGGAGAGAAAGACTGGACCCCTGACCACGAATCATCTGGGGCCTCTGCTGATGCGGATGGCTCTCTCGAAGACGCCCCGCAGACCTCATCCGATCTCGAGCCCGAACCTGAACCCGAACTTGAACCTGAGCCGGAGCCAGAAGAAGAGGTCGATGGCAGACCATATTCGCTTCGACAAAGGAAGGAAATCAATTACGCCATCCCTCCACCTTTGGAAGAATCGAGGCCACCGCCGAGGCATATGGGCGGCAGAAACGGTAGGACTGGCGGTGGAGGCGGTGGCGGTGGAAAAGGCAAATCGCGGTTGGGATGGAGTGCTAGTGGCAAAGAGCTCGGAAAGTGGATGGGTATGCCTGCAGATGATTCAGTGAGCATTCATTCCTTTGTCCTATCCGTTTGCTTTCTTGCATCTTTGTTATACTGATCATTCCCTTTGTTTTGTGTTTATTAGGACTCGGACTATCCAACACGCACTCCCAGGAAACCATACGGTGGAATTGGATCTTTTGGAGGGGGTGCCATTCCTGCTGGTGGTATGATGCCCGGAGATTTAACTACTGCTGGCACACCTTCGAATTTGGGTAAAATCGGTGATTCCGGTGAGAACTTTGTCTAACGCAGCTTCTTTTCATCTTGGAACTGATGTAAGGAATATAAAATAGCCTTAGCTGACGCTGATCCGCTTGGTGTCAATCTAAATGTCACCTTCGATGAGGTTGGCGGCTTGGAAGAACGTAAGCACTGATTTGGGCTGATATCTATTGGTTTTATGATTTAAACGCGTTTTCTCTTTGTTAGACGTCCGTGCGTTGAAGGATATGACGCTGCTGCCTTTGTTATACCCAGAGGTTTTCCAGAGGTTCAACGTCACTCCTCCACGTGGAGTACTGTTCCATGGACCTCCAGGAACTGGAAAAACGTTAATGGCACGAGCGCTAGCCGCCAGTTGTCAGACTGGAGGCCGAAAAATTGGTGGGCTTACTGTCTTATATATGTTGTTGTTTTTTGATCTGACAACCCTGTGCAGCTTTCTTTATGCGTAAAGGTGCCGACTGTCTGTCCAAATGGGTAGGAGAAGCTGAGCGTCAGCTACGCCTTCTATTCGAGGAAGCCCGTAACTCCCAACCATCCATCATATTTTTCGACGAAATCGACGGCCTTGCGCCAGTTCGATCCTCCAAACAGGATCAGATCCATGCGTCAATTGTTAGCACTCTCCTTGCCCTTATGGACGGCATGGATGGGCGCGGTCAAGTTATCGTTATTGGCGCTACGAATAGGCCAGATGCGGTTGATCCTGCGCTCAGGCGCCCTGGTCGGTTTGATCGGGAGTTTTACTTTGGCTTACCTGGTCTGGAAGCCAGGGAAAAGATTTTAAGCATTATGACGAGGAAATGGGAAGGTTGGGGAGGAGGAGAGGATGAGAAGACGGAGGAGAAGGAGCGTGAAATTAAAGATAAAGTTCATGGATTGGCCAAGTTGACAAAGGGATATGGAGGTGCTGATCTGCGGGTATGTATTGTAGATTTGTTTGCCCTTTTTGCAAACTGATCTTTTGGGGGCAGGCTCTCTGCACAGAATCGTCTCTTAATGCCATCCAGAGACGTTACCCCCAGGTTTACAAAAGCAATGATAGGTTGCTTCTGCAGCCTGAAACCATCCAAGTCGGCCTGCGTGACTTCATGATTTCCATTAAGAGTAATTACTTCTATTTTTAGTTCACTTCAAGCCTTACTGATTTCCTCAGAATTGGTGCCATCATCTGCGCGGTCATCGTCATCGGCTGCAACACCTCTTCCTACACAGTTTATACCGTTACTGGATAATGCCCTAGAGAAGGTGAAGGAAGTGATTCAACGTGTGATACCTATTGAGAAGAGGCTTACTGCGCTTGAAGAAGCTGAGTTTGAGGATGTGGGAGGAGAGCAGGGAGCCTTGGAAAAGGAGATGCTATCTCAAGGTCGGCAATACTTCCTTTGTCCGGCGGGATCTCCTTTGATGTTGAGCTTTGGTCATAGCAATGCAAACTTTGCGTGTGTATCGACCACGAGTTGTTATACACGGGCCTGTTGGTATGGGTCAAGGATATATTGGCGCTGCTGCCCTGCACCACCTGGAAGGATATCATGTGCAGAGTCTTGAGTTAGGAACTTTGATGAGCGATTCTACTAGAGTATGTCTTGCATTTCCCACTTGCTCGGTGTTTCCATTGACATGTATTTTTTCTGTCCAGACAGTCGAAGCTGCCATCGTCCAGCTGTTTGTTGAAGCAAAACGGAATCAGCCTTCTGTGATCTATATACCCTCTCTTATAGGCTGGTGTGCTGCTGTCTCGGAGACCTCACGATCAACAGTCCGGGCTATGCTTGATACCCTGTTACCGACGGACCCCATTCTCCTCCTTGCCGTAGTGGATGGCAAATTCTCTGAACTCCCGAAAGACGTCCGAGCATGGTTTGGCCCGACGAAGGACAATCGCATCTTTCTCTCTACTCCTACCGAATCGCAACGCGAGGCCTTCTTTGAGGGCTTGATTAACGATGTCGAGAGGCCCCCTAATAAATTTGCGGATGGAATGCCAAGGAAGAAGAGGATCCTTGAGGAATTACCTATCGCACCCCCTCTGGAGCCCAGGAAACCGACGGCGGCTGAACTGCAAACGCAGTTGGAGAACGATCAGAGGGTTCTGACACTATTGAAGTATCGCCTTGGGCCTATTCTGACAGAATTGAAGAGGAAATTTAAGAGGTTTACCAAGCGAGCAACGGTCCGTATTGGTTACCTTCCGTCTATCCATCCCGTTAAATGATTACATTTTAGGAGGAATATAACTTCGATCCGGACTATCAAGGGAATGGGCTGGATACTGTGACTACAACCATGATCGAGGTTCACCAAGGCATGAACGGTATCATTGATATTACAGGCGAGCCGTCTACGCAACCCACTGCTGTCGATCAAGGAGGTCCAATGAACGGTATCGTAATGGAGCAACAGCAGATCATGCAGCAGAGGCCGCCGCTGTATGATATGGACCTGGAAAGGATGCAAATGGACCTGTTCAAAGGCCGTTACCTCACTCCGCAAGATTTCCTTGACGATGTCGGCAAGATGTTGCACAATGCGGAAGTTAGACAGCACGAGGACCTCGAGAGGTTGCACAGGGCTCAGGCAATGTACATAGCTGCAGAAGTCAGCATCCAAGAGTTTGATCCGCAGCTGAGAATTGAGTGCGAAAGGATGGCTGTGAGAGAGAGGCAGAGGAGGGAGGCGAAGAGGGAGAAGGGCAAAGGCAAAGACAAGGAGGTCAACGGCACGCCTGCTCCTACTGGTACGAGGAGAAGTGCAAGGGCTAATGGATTGCAGCCTGAGCATCCTATAACTGATCCTGTTAAGTTGGAGCGGAGGTTGAAGAGGATGCGGGGCGAGGAGAGCAGTGGTGTTGACTCACATGGATCTGAAGGCGAAGCTAATGGTATCAACGGAGTTGATCCTGCTGGTCGGGATGCCAAGAGGACGAGGATTATTGAGGATAGAGAAGACGATCGCGACCCTTTGGACACTCTTGGGTCTAATCTTGGGTCGTCCAGACCAGGCTCGGAAGTGCGTTCGCATGTTGTCCGTTTCGCCCCTCAGTACATTGAACCTATGGCACCACTCTTTGAGGTACCTCAGATGGGCCAGTATCCTCAGCAGCCTCATCCTCCTCACCCTAACCAACTGCCAATTTCTCCTCATCCTTCGTTGCACCAGAATCATATCCAGCTAAATCACGTTAACCACCACAATCACATGCCGTCCCATGCACAATTCCCTGATCATATGATGCTCGATGGCCCTTCACTGTCGTCGACGCCCACTGATCGTACACTGTTGAATCCAGTTCTCCAACACCACCAGCAACCCATGAACATGTTCAATAATAATGGCATGTCGCCATACGGAGCACAAAGGGTGAGCGACCATGCATACAGCTTCCCAACTATGAGCGAGGACCCAACGGATCCTTTCTTGTCGCCACCTCAACAACAACCTTACCAGGAACAGCAGCCTCAACCTACCTCGTTTATGGAATTGTTGCAGAGGAACACGCCAACACCACCTGTGCAGTCATTTTCTCAGGTCAACATTCAGAGAAATCATATTCCTGTTCCCCAAATACAACTGGCCCCCCAGCAACAGCAGGAGAGGCAGCTGACGCCTTTACCCTTACCCGCCGTAACTTCTACCCCTGTGCCGCCGCCGCCGGCAAAAGAGCCATCTCCAATGATCGTGGAGCGAGCTCGAACGCCTACACCTCCTTTGCCGGAGTTCCGCGTCTCTTTTGTCTCTGTGTCCAATCTTCGTCGGGTTCTCAAAGAGAGTACTATTGGATTGACAGTTGAAGAGCTCGAGCAACTGCGTGCGACGTGTTTAGGAACTGTATGGCGGCATCGCAAGGAATGGGATCGGGATGCTTTGGTTGAGCAATTGATCAAGGATGTGAAGGAGTTTGTGGCGGAGGTTAAAGCGGATGAGGAGAATGATGCAGATGATTAATTATAGGGTGCCTTGGGTATCTTTCTATTCCTTTTCCCCTTTCCTTTTATCATTGTACTCTACGTGATCTGCAGTCGTTGAACTTGGTTTCTCTCTACTTTTACTTATTTTTTTTTCTATGCTTACTCCCACTCAATGTGTACGAACGGTGTGCCACTAGCTAATTATTTTTTGTACTTCAGTATCAGTACCTATAAAACTTCACAACGTGAAGGTGAATAGAAAGTGCTTCATCACATACTGCATAGGAACTCGAAGCTGCTGCCAGCATCTCGCAGAAGCCGAAATATATTTCTTTTTAGAAAGGAAGCGAAAGGCGGGAGGGAGCGGACCGTGTTCCTTTATTTCCTGTTCCACAATGCTCGTTCGAAGCTTCGTTTGCGTATCACCTGCTCATACCTGCATGGCTCTCTTTCTTGATGACGATAGTCAGAGGCATCCTTACTGAATGTATTCACTTCTTGTGTATAAAAGGGCCGCTGCATATTGGCGTAAAGCAAGATGTTTTTACGCTTTCTCGGGTTGCTTGGCTTTTGTTTCGTGTCGGTCTGGTGTTCAACACACGAGAGAAGGAACTCCACAGACCTCTCAGATGACGTAACTTGGGACCCTCATTCCCTGTCGATCTTTGGGCAAAGAGTCTTCATTCTTTCGGCCGAAATTCATCCTTGGCGGTTGCCTGGCAATCCCATCCTTTGGACAGACATCTTCCAAAAAGTTAAGGCAAATGGTTTCAATACTGTGTCTTTTTACGTCAATTGGGCTACGCATTTCCCCACTACATCTACCAATGTAAGTCAAGGTGACTTCCAGCCCGGAACATATCGAGATATTCAAGTCTTTATCGACTCTGCGAAAGATGCCGGTCTATGGATGATTGCAAGGTAAGTACCCGTATCGGACCATTGCATTTCATTTTCTAGTAGCAGCACAATACTCATTGAGTAGCCAGGACCTTATATCAGTGACTTCATCCACCAATGTGTCAAATCTGATCTCATGTGCTCACCTACTTTATAGACGGGGAAACGACCGGTGGAGGGTTCCCTGGGTGGGTTGGTAATATTGCCGGCAAACCTTCGTGACAATAATCCTTCGTATCAACAAGGTTGGACCTATGTTTATTTCAACGGAATTCCACTAAATATTTTGACTCTTTAGCTTGGACTCCTTATTTGACAGCAATTTCGAGGATTATTGCAAAGAACCAGATCACAAATGGTGGACCGAGTAAGACCATAAACGCAGTTGTCCTCTTTTAACACCCTGACCTGTCACCCTAGTCATTCTTGTTCAAGCAGAGAATGAATACAGCGCTAGCACCAGTCATAACATCTATATGCAAGATATTATTAACCTGTACAAAGCGACTGGGATTGTCGTGCGTAAGCAATACAATGCACCTAGCACACCAGCCTGCTCTGACTCCCAGTAAGCCATCACCTTCAATGATCAGCATGGCGGAGCGGCGGGAAACTTCTCACCCGACAAGCCCGGTACTCATGTCGATATATATTGGTAAGTATTTTCAATGCAGAGTACGGGGATGTAATCCTGGCCGCATTTACAGTGGCGACTCGTACCCTGCGGGTCAAGTCCAGGCCGTCTATTACTCGGATCATGTAGCAGTTGCACCTACCGACCCTCTCTGCCTGGCTGAGGTGATACACTGTTTTGGTCTTGCATTGCAATAATTCTCAATTATTTGCCACTTAAAGTTTGCAGGTGGAGAGCTTTTGGGTTGGGGGTCCACGCCTTTTGGAGGGACTGGGTATGAAAAAATTTGTACGCCACAAAGTTCATAGATCCTCCAGCTGAAAATGCTTACCGATTGGAATCTGATAGTCAATCCAGCAACTGGAACGGGGCAAAAATAACGCAGACTACGGTCAGTCTTATCGTCCCATTATAACGACATTTTCTTTATAACGACGGATTTTTCCAGAAAATATATTCTACAAAGAAAATTAGTGAGAACAAAGCCTCGCATTCACACCGATCTTCTAATAACAGACATTCATATCAGTGCTCAAACGACGACAATTTTAAGTGAGGCACTTTATTCACACTTGGCGAACATCTGACTTCCAGCAATTTACTATAGATCTTTATAGTTGGGGAATATATTTAAACCTGTGTTCCTGTCTTACTCCTTTACAAGTGACCTTCGGAGGAACTAATTGGGTCAGACTGCCGAACCGACATCGTGAGTGCTTAGCACCTTGGAAGAGCGGAGGTTGATTTTCCTACAAGATATACATCCTATGACTATGGAGCAGTAGGAAATTTACACCTTAAATTATTCTTCAATATCTGAGCGGTGGTTAAAGGCATCCGCGAAAGTCGAGTGGCAACTATAAAGATGAATGAAATGAGGCTTCAAGGTCGGCATCCGGATATCCCAACGAATTTTTCATACTCATTTCTATAGGCGCATTTCTGCGAGTCGCAAGGGATCTCCTGGAGCTACTCTTATTGCCAATGGAACAAACTACACAACGTCCAGTCTCATTCATACTGCTGAGTTGAGAAACTTGAACACTGGTGCTGCATTTTACTTTGTTCGACATGATCAATCAACGTAAATCGTTCAACGTCATTGCAAGCATGGTTCTAATTATCTCTTATTGAAGATCTACTGCTTTGACAACGACCCGCCTGAACATTACGACATCTGCAGGGCACCTTTTGGTCCATCGTCTGGGCTGTTGACCCTCAATGGACTGGATAGCAAGATTCTAGTGACCGATTTTGTTTTCGGAATAAATAGTATAAGGATCCTCTACTCCACTGCAGAGTGCGTATACGCTTTCTTCTGTTTGCAATATATTGCCAATCTAAACCTAAATTGCTAATTAGAATCATGACTTGGACAACGTGAGTAAATAATATGAAATACACCTTCCGTTATGCCAACGCTGAATATACGCCTGCAGTATCGATTCCGTGGATTATGTTTGCTATTTGCCCCGGCTGACAGACTGGAGAGACGGCAATACATCTGGAGGACCCCGTTCTGAATTTATCCGAGTCCCTCAACGTCTCTTCTCGCTTTTGCAAATGGCCTTCTTACACTCAATTATGCGGTCGGAGGAAACCAATTGATTCCATTCAAGATGGAAGCAAATCTCTTGGTATAATTGTCCTCGACAATACACTGCTTATAGCTGGCATGCCGCCGGTTCTAGCTCGGGATGGTAATTTTGGTAACTACTTTTCATCGGGTCGAACGACACGTGAGTCTGATCATCGGTATGCCGATTTTCTGTTTATTTGACTTTCGTGGTAGTGTTCTTGTTAGCGGACCATATCTCGTTCGCACAGCTTTGATTTTGGACGACACGCTCGTGTTGGTGGGTACATTTTGATTTTGGACTGGGGCTCCCTCCATATGATTACATCGTACCAAGTCCGGAGATCTAAACGGAACGACGACAATTCAAGCCATTGTTCCTTCTGGTGTCACCAAGCTAACGTGGAACTCTCAAACTTTGACCGTCTCTAAGAATAGTACCAGTATTATTACTGCTACGGCTCAAAGCCTCACCCACTCTCCAGGTATACCGCCTCTTCCTAATCTCAGCCGGAACAAATGGAAAGTTTCTGGAAGGTGAGACGTTCTGACGTTCAACGACCCGAGTGAAGCTCAAAGTATTATTACAGTCTGCCAGAGATCGATCCGGACTTCGACGACTCTGGCTTCGTCACTGCCAACCTGACATCCACAAACGTTTGTTTGAAGAAGCCTTCATTTATGAAGATATTAAATCACTCATGAGAGACACCTTTAGTACACCAATTTACCGCCTCTGGCTGGTGACCACGTCTTATACTCTCAGCAGTATGGGTATGTAAATACCAGTTCAATGCAAAGGTTCACTCAATATGTTCCTCCATTTTGATAGTTTTTATGGCGGTAATTTAATATGGCGTGGTCATTTTAATGCCACCGGGGAAGAAACAGCCATAGTCACGACTGTACAGTCAGGCTTTGCCGGTGGCTACTCTGCTTGGATCAACGGGGTATTCTTAGGATCAAGTCAAGGAAGTTCCACCGTCAGTTTTACGACTGATACGTGGAACCTCACTTCGTCCGTGCTCCGTGTGGGTCAGGACAATGTATTTGTTGTTTTGCAAGGTGTGTTTAAATAAGTCTTTTACTTTTCTTTGCTGAAGCCAAATGCATAATAGATCATATGGGGTAACATTTCTAAAACTTATCATAGTTTATTCAGAAATCTGACCTGTTTGTTCCTTTAGAATAGTTGAGACAAGTAGTAAGGGTTTTTAATATCGTTACAGGGCACTCTTACCGATTTTACTTTCCAGCAAATAGTGGAAAAGAGCCACGAGGAATTAGAGGTTATGCTATCGTAGGCGGCACGGCCAAGTTCAGCCTATGGAAGCTTCAAGGAAACCAAGTAAATTTATTTATACATTCTTCATTCATACTTCAAGCTAACAGTGGTTTTCGCTTATTCCAGGGCGGTGCTGCGAATGCACCTGACACCTTCCGTGGCTATCTGAACGAAGGCGGATTGTACGCCGAAAGAATTGGTGCCCATCTCCCCAGCTTCCCTGACAGCTCATGGTCGGATGGCACACCTCTCGCTAATTCCGGCGGAGGCATCAAAGGAGCAGGAGTGAATTTCTTCCGCACGACATTTGACCTGGTAAATATCTTTCTCTTGGTTCAGTTGCGATACAGCTGACTGAAAGCCTGGTTTTTAGAGGGTTCCTCTAGGGATCGACATGCCCGTCCGCTTATCTATCACACCGAGCGCGATAACTTCCAATTTCAGAGCTCAGATTTATTTGAACGGATGGCAAGTCGGGAAGTACATTAACAATATTGGGTAATTATATTTCCATTTCTGTCCATGGGACCTTGTTCGGGAAAGGACAAATGGGGCTGACTGATTCCACTTTTAATCACACAGACCTCAGACGCTGTTCGTCTTACCTGCAGGGTAAGCCTAGTCTCTTTCTAGAAAAGTTTACTCTGACATTTGAAACCAGGATTTTATTGCGCAATTCCACCAACACTTTGGCGATATCGCTCTGGTCGCTTGATGGCAAAGGCGCAAGTCTTGCCGGCTTGTCCTTTGTCACTGACGGGATTTTCGAATCGTCTTTCCCATTCGCTGATTATTTAGCTCCCGATTATGCAGACCAGGCTGCGCTTCGTCCATCTCCTACTTTTAACCCACCGATGTGATTCATGTAATGAAAGGTGGTGACAAAATGACATCGTAAATCCCACGCTTCAAATATCTTTTACCTATGTACCAGAAAGCAAAATATAACTACGAATAAGAAAGAAAAAAAGTTGTTCCAGATGTCTGTGCAGAAAGAAAGAATACAAGTAGATCCGATGTTGTCAACGCGATTCCGTAATATCCCTTCCAGTGATCAGTGATTGCAAATTCCAAGGAGGCCGAAAGATATCAGAAAGAAAAGAAACGAAGAACGAACATGCAGCAACGAAAATGACATTTCCTCCCCAATCCATTTTCTCAAATTCTAACCCTCCAAAATGCCCTTCTCCTTCCACCTCTCCCAAAGCAACCCGACGCCGATGGGCGCATTAGGCTCGCCCTTGATGTCCCTTACTTCCAACAATTCGTACTCGCGGCCAAACGCGAGGAAGTGGGCAAAGAGGGAGTTGAAGTGCGGCTCGGAGCGGAGGTGGAGGATCTGGGGGTAGTGTGCATGGTAGATGTGCGCGAAGACGCGGAGCAGTTGGCGGTAGATTGTGCGGACTGTTGCTGGGAAGGAGGGGTGGAAGGCTTGATCTGTAGGGTTCGGATGGTAAATAATAATGATAATGGAGAGGCATGAAAAGTGCTGCGTACTTGATTTAGTGGGGAAGGCGTTCTCGTCGTCGATTAGGTTCTGGATGGAGGTCATGACGTAGTCGATATAGGTCGGTGCTGGGAGCATGGCTTGTTTTCCTCCTTGATGCGTCCAGACGTAGTTCAAGCTGTAGAATGAAGTTCAGAATCTTCATCCAACATTGATCGCACAAGGGACGCACGATGGTCCTGCGGACATGGTCGGGCAGGTGTGCTGAGTGCACGTCTCAGCTATAACGCCGTAGAATTCATTAAGGTTCGTATAAAAGTCGAAAACTGCAAAGCATTGAAAGATTAGCAACAAAATCACGATATCCAAAAAGCCCAAAAACGGAACTGTTAACAGCAACCCATTCCATAATATCAGTGTACTTTGGCAGCATCACGATCGTCTTGAAGTTGCCCTTGACCAGGGCAGCATCGGCAAAGGGGCTGCAGAGATAGAGCGGTTTAGATCCAGGGCTTGAGGGTGAAGGAGAACGGGACGGAGGAGCGCTGTAGTCTTTTCGAGGGGTATTACCCCCTGAAGGCGTCGGCGATCTTCGAGGGCGCGGAGCGCGACTGCGACTGCCGGTGAACATTCGTCGTTAGCACCGTATTTGAGTTTTCGAGCGCTCGGATGATGATGAGGGTAACGGATAGTGGAAGACGGAAAGAAAGAAAGAAACGACAGACTTGAAAAAGGACATGACTTCGAGACCGGTGATAGGGGCCTTGTGGGTGTGGTGACTGCCGAGGGGCAAGGAAACAGCCAAATTTCAGATTGTGGTCGCGATGAGGCGCAAATTGATCATTAAACAGAAAAATGAAAGGGTGTCTTGGTCTTTTACTTGAAAAAAGCTTATCTGGGCATTAGAAAGCCATAAATGCCTGGAAAGTTTGTCCTGAGGAGAATGAAGACTTGTCCCGAAGATGGACTGGACCTCACCGTGTCGATCATCATCTGATGCCAACACTAGATACCGTGTGACGACAACGAGCTCTCTGGGTTCCGCAACTTAAACTACGACTTCCACAATGACGACATGCGAACAGTATGCAATCTTCCAAAACGAAGGTGATCCTCATCATCGTAAGCAAAAACGCCTTCGACCTCGCTAGTAAAGGTGTGTTTTTCGGATACTTTCATTTTATATATTCTTCGCTAGTGAGAAAGTCTGGTAGAACACGCCGGACATCGAATGCGACCCAATCTACGAAATACCTTGGGTGAAACAAAGAAAAGCAGGAGTCGAAAACAAATGTCAGCTTAGCGCTCATGCTAAAATTGGACCACGTTGATTTCTTTTTCAGTAATCTTGGCATCGACTTTTTGGGAGTGGCCAGGTGGGTAGATGTCCTGTTGACAGACAGGGTTACGTATATACTTCTGTCAGTAAACATCGAAAGGCACAAGGAGTCAAGGACTGACTAGTGACTAGTCGTCTTTTGTCGAACCGAGGAATAATCCTACACGATCCCTTAGACTCAGCAATATTTCAGAACGCCTTGCTTAATCAATTAGCTCACGTCTGGCCAGTTCCATATTTTTAGAAAAGAGGAAAGGTAGCGGGCTATGCTGCTTGCCGACCCTGCAACTGTTCTTTACTAAGGCCTCAACAATACTATGTATCCGCTTATCTTTTAACACCATCAAAGGCTGACGAGGTACTTAGCTACCTGAGTTCTTGTCATGTAGTCTGCTTATGAATATTACTATTACATACCATTCCAAACACCAGATTTACTGAAAAATGCTGAGAAGGGAAGAAAAAGGGGCGTGTTACTCATGACTGTTGCAGATAGCGATACTGATAAGAAAAATCACAGCCAGAATGGCTATATATATATATGAGGTACTGGAAATATTTGATGCAGAGCCCATAGTGAACATAAACCCGGAACTATTAAGAGCAATAAATGACAGAGAATACAATGCCTGGTCACTTTCAGTGAACCAGGTTTTGGAGTGGAATAGAGAATTCAGTTTTAGGAAGCTTCCCCAAAAGAAAAAAAATAGGCCCAAGGTCTAGATCCATTGCGTTATTCAGAATTCCCCGAATCTATCACGTGAGTGATAGATTGAAATAGAAAGGGTTCTGTTGAGTTCGAAATGAACGACTCCCGCCAATGTCGGTCTGAGCTTTCCCACGGCCTTGAACTATGCAGCATGCTAAGATTTATTCACTTTCTTCTATATATCTGAACTGCAAATTTTTTAGCTTACAAAAATTTCAACATTTTCTGCATTACATATTTTACTATAGAAGTAACATACTTAATTACCCTTCAGCTGGCCGCGAGAAGTCAACCAAAGGTTGGTGACAAGCGGCCAACAGTAAACTTACATTTCACGTAGATCTTGAAAGGATGCAAATGGCACCAATTGTTAAGTTTTACTGAGAAAGATAGAGTTGGGGATTGGCGCTTGTGCCACTATGGGATCTTATACACAAAAATTGGCCACGTGGCCAGGCATGCCCGAAGGGCCATGTTATGATGATTAGACTTATAATACAATGCCAATTATAGGCATGCATGCATGGTGGTAGGAAGGGCAGAAGAGGGATAAAAACCCTCGACTCCCAGTCCCGACCTCCTACGTTGTGCTCTGGGCAGTGTTGTGCTGGTTAAGTAACCAGTCAATTAGTTATTAACTAGTTATGTTTGGTTAATGATGGTTAACGTTCTGATGGGAACTTTAACCAGAGTTACCAGAGCCTGACGAAAATAGAACTTGCACTGATGGACATTGCAACGGTGAAGACAATAACACTTATATTGTTGCTAGAATATCATTGTTCTGTAATAAATGACTTACAGCTAAATCCAAAACCCTATGCACCTTCGTAAATTTCAGTTCGTCTGCCTCTGTTTGTATAAACAACCATTTATAGTCAGGATCGATGATGCAATCTCTGCAGTCCACTTATTCTTTCCCATCAACAACCACCCCCACCTTAGCCTCTCTGTCGTGCTGTCAACACAATATTCATGGGCTTCGCAATATATTGACCCTCCTCTCAGCAATGACAATGTTATTACGCTGTATATTCAAGGCTGTAAGTAGTACACGAATACAATGAACCACGGTGGGGTAGTGTGGTGTAGAAACCCCACAGGACTCCAACCGCCTTGCCAAAGATGGTCATAGCGATGCGCTAATGATGCAAGACCTGCCTAAAACAGTTGTTTATACAAAGCCAGGTGCACAGAAGTGAATTTTGAAAGGTGCATAGGGTTTTGGATTTAGCTGTAAAATGCTAGTCATATATCTAAGGTAATCAACCAATGAGGACATTTTTAGTTGAAGCATCAAATCTGACATTGTTACGATCCCCTGTTTCTCCTTATCTTATCGTGTGCCCCTCATTTTCCTTTATCATTTATCGAATGATTCGTTATTTATAGTTTTCTTTTGATCATCTTTGTGAGCAAAGATGATCATTTACTTTCTTACATGTATGCAGACAATCTTTCCCTTTTGATCATCATCCCCTGCATTGCCCCAATGATGATCACTCCTTTCCGATTCCCCTTGTTTCACTCTCGTTTCATATATATTATTATCACACCCAAATAGTATATAAACCGTAGCTAGTCTACCATGTACTTTAGCTTGTTCTTGAGAATATTATCTCTTGTAACAACCAGACAAACTTGAACCACTAAGGCATTCTTCTGTCGAAGACAATACCTAAGTGGACTTCATCGAACGACCTCTATGACTACTACGCCAGACCTTATCTTATCAGATTAGGTTCTGTCGTCAACGTCATAACAAAAGAACAAGCTACTACCTCATTCAACGCTTCTGCCTAGCAAGCATTATCCGCTGACATTACGGCTCGAAGAAGAGGACGATTCGCCGCTAGCTTTAGTGACGAAGAATTCTCTGACCCGAACACTGACCGAACCTCTGATGCAGGCGCGTCCGACAACTTTGAAACACCACCTGAAGGAGACGAATCTCCTCTAACCAGATCGACTTTCTTTGGATCTACCGTCCAAGAACCCGGCATACTAAGACCTGACTTTGAATCTTTGCTAGATACCCTACTCAGATCTCAACCGTCTTTTACCCAACGAACGAACCCGAAATGCCAGAAGGAACCTCTGACACTGCCCCCCCGCCCCACCTCCTCCAACGGAAAAGGAATAGGAATCATTCCTACACCTTTCTCCGGAGACCGCTCCAAGGTCAAAACCTTCGTCCAAGACTTGGGCGACTATTTCGAATTAAACGGCGACCTTTACAACACCGACGCCAAGAAAATCGTATTCACCCTTGGACTTCTCAAAGGAGGAGAAGCAGAAGCCTGGAAGAAGGCTTGGAGAGAAGACACACCACTGAGGTCAAAACGCCGCAGGCGTACCAACCGGAGCTATCACCAAAAACTACGGTTCGACCTTAGATTTCGAAAAGGGCTTTTAACGAAGCCTTCAAACCGACCGAGACAAAGGACCAAGCATTCTTTGAACTCCGAAACCTGAAGCAGGGAAAAGCTTCAGCGCCGAATGAACACCAAGTTCAATGAACTGGTGAAGACCGCCAAGATTCCCACTACTGGGAATGAGAGATCTTGATCGACTACTATATGAACGCCTTGAACAATTGGCTTCAAGAGAAGATTATGGGACTCGACATACTTCCTACCACGCTCGCCGCCTGGCAGAGGAAGGCAGTCGAGTACGACACCCATCGAACGAATCTAGCGGCCTTTTGGGCAAGACCACCACCCAGGCGCCGAATGAATGAAAGACTTGGTGGGCTAATATAGCCAGAGGAAACCCCCCCTGCACTACCATGCCCCGGGCCCCGAACAAACCACTGAGACCGAACGCCATGGACATTGACAAGATCAAGTCAATGCCATGACCCAGGAAGAATGAAGCGAGCTCATGAGAAAGGGGCTCTGTTCTGATGCAAGAAGCCCGGGCATGTCTCAAGAGACTGCCCGAGAAGGGCAAGAACAGGAGGAACCTCTGCCGAAGAAGAACCCCCTCAAGGGAAGAGGCTCCACGCGCACATCAGGTCCCTCATGCAGGACCTCACCGAAGAAGAATGCGAAGAAGTGTAGAAATGGGAGACCAAGAGGGTTTTCAATAAGGAGATGCATGAGACCAACGTATGCAACTCCTTCTTAGATATTTATTCTGTAGTCTCGGCTCGAATTGAAAATAAATCGCTCCAATTGCCCTTTTCATTCGAGACCGAGAACAGAATGAAAATCGTTGGAACCGCTCTGGAGACACTGGAGCAAAAGGGAAGTTCATCGACCAGAACTTCACGAAGAAACACAACCTGGTAACAAAGGCACTGGAAAAGGAAATTCGAGTCTTCAACGTAGACGGAACCCCAACAAAAAGGGAACCATCAAGCGCTATGTGATCTAAAGCTCGACATAGATGGACAACCCCGAACGGAACGCCTACTGGTCACCGGCCTAGGAAAACAGAAGATCATTCTTGGTTTTCCCTGGTTCGAAGAAAACAACCCGGACATCAACTGGAAAAACGGACACGTCAAACTCAATAGGGAGATTACTACTACTTCCCAAGTAGAAGAAGTACCCGATGAGGAAATCCAACAGGTCAATCAACTGGATGACTCTTCGGACTTAATCATTTCCTTTTAGGTAACGAACCCCTTCCGGAAACGAAGGAGATTTGGACATCCCTGAGGATGACAATGAAATTTGGATCAACGCAAAACTGACTTCCTCACAAATCTTTGCTCAGAAGCACGATGGAAGAAGGAAGAAAAACCGCTCAAAGAAATGATCCCACCGGAATACCAGAATACCTGGACATCTTCGATAAGGACACTGCCAACCGATTCCCTGAATCTCGATCTTGGGACCATAAGATCGAACTCAAGGAAGGTTTTCAACCTAAAGTCTTCAAGACATATCCTCTGACGCCCTCTGAGGATACTGAATTGGACAAATTCCTGGAAGAAAACCTGAAGAAAGGATATATTCGACCGTCTAAATCGCCCATGGCTTCCCCCTTCTTTTTTGTATCAAAAAGGATGGAAGCTTCGACCCTGCCAGGACTACGGTACTGAATGAATGGACAGTCAAGAATGCCTATCCCCTTCCTCTGATCCCCGAACTCATGGATAAACTCAAAGGAGCCAAGTATTTCACTAAACTTGATGTCCGATGGGGTTACAACAAATTCGGATCAAGGATGGTGACCAATGGAAAGCAGCATTCAAAATGAACAAAGGATTATTCGAACCAACGTCATGTTCTTTGGCATGTGCAATTCCCGGCGACCTTCCAGTCAATGATGGACTCGATGTTCAAAGACGTCGTCCATCAAGGTTTCGTTATCATTTACATGGATGACATTCTTATCTTCCACAAAGATAAGAAGAAACTGGAACAGATAACGAAAGGAAGTACTTCAAATACTCCAGGACAAGACTTGTATTTGAAACCGGAAAAATGCGCATTCGCCCAACAAAAATCGATTATCTTGGAATGATTATCCAAGAAGGAACGATCTCGATGGACCCTTCGAAACTCAGTGGTATAGCTGACTGGCCGAACCGAAGAACGTAAAACAGGTCCGATCCTTCTTAGGATTCGGAAACTTTTACAGGTGATTTATCAGGAAATATTCGGAAATAGCTCACGCGCTTAACGAGCTATTAAAAAAGGACCGTAGCTTCGAATGGAATGAAGACGCCAAGAAATCATTTGAACTACTAAAACGAAAATTCACGGAAGAACCCGTCTTGACCATGCCAGACACTGCAAAACAATTCCAGATCGAATGCGATGCATCAAAGTACGCATCTGGAGCAGTCTTAACACAGTTGGACAGCAACGGAGACCGACACCCAGTGGCATTCATCTCGAAGACGTTCTCTCCCACTGAGAGAAACTACGAGATTTATGACAGAGAACTATTGGCGATGATCCGATCCCTCAAAGAATGGAGACACTACATTCAAGGATCGACATTCACAATGATCATCTATTCCGATCACAAGAATTTGACGTACTTTAGAAGTACTCAAAAACTGAATAGACGCCAAGCAAGATGGTCTCTATTCCTCTCGGAATATGATATACAACTGGTCCACCTCCCCGGAAGTAAAATGGTTCAATCGGAGCCCTCTCACGAAGACCGGACATGATCCCTGATGAGGATCATGACAACGAAGACAAGATTCTCCTTCCGGAGAGTCTATTTATAAATTTGATTGACGCTGATCTCCAAATGGAAATCGCCCAATCTAGGAAACAGGACAAAGACGTAGTGGATGCATTAAAACTTCTCACTCAAGAAGGACCTCGAAGTCTTGCAAAAGACTTAGATGACTGGGAAACAATGCAGATGGAAGGCATCGGCGAATTGATCTTTTACAAGAAAAAGAACTATATTCCCGATGACCAGGAACTACGCAGGAAAATTGTCACGATGTACCATGACTCGGTCACCGCAGGACACCCGGAGAACTGGAAACGTACAACGCTGTACGACAACTGTACTGGTGGCCCGGAATGCGAACGTTATCAAGAATTACGTCAAAGGTGTGGACATGCCAACAGTTCAAGATCAACTGAAACCCGGCGAATCCCTCCTTGCACCCGATTGAAGGAGCCAAATCCATGAGACCATTCGCACAATGCTCCATGGATATGATCACGGACCTCCCTAGCATTGACGGATATGACTCCTTATTGATCGTGGTCGATCACGGACTTACAAAGGGGGTAATTATCATGCCTTGCTCGAAAACTCTTTCACAAGAAGGAGCGGCATTACTCCTACAGGACAACCTATTCAAGCGATTTGGCCTACCGGACAGTATCATTTCTGATAGAGGACCCCAATTCGCTGCTAGAACATTCCAAGAACTGCTCAAACTTCTTGGAATCAAGTCGAAACTGTCAACGGCATATCATCCTCAGTCAGATGGTACCACGGAACGATTCAATCAGGAAATAGAAGCGTATCTTGCTATCTATTGCTCCTCGAACCCGACCACCTGGAAACAACACGTTGGCACCCTGGAATTTGTCCATAACGATCGAAGACACGCTGACAGGCAGAGAACCCCATTCGAACTCATGTTTGGTACTAATCCTGTCGCGATTCCCACCACGTTTGAAAACACGAAGTTTCCCTCTGTAGAGGAGAAACTAAAGAACCTCATCTCGGATAGGAAAGAAGCCTTGCCGCGCATGAACTGGCTAGAGCAAGAATGGCTGATCGACGAAAGTCCAACTTTGCACCATTCAAAGAAGGACAAAAGGTATGGCTGGACTCCAGAAACCTGAAGACACGGTACAATAAGAAACTGGCACCGAGAAGAGAAGGACCATTCAAGATCAAATGTGTCCTAGGACCTCTCACATATCAACTACAGCTGCCAAAGACGTGGAGGATTCATGACATCTTCCATGCAATGTTGTTGATGCCGTACACGGAAACACAGGTTCATGGCTGGAACTTCACACAACCTCCCCCTGAAACAATCGATGGAGAACCAGAATACGAGGTTGAAATGATTCTAAACCACCGAAAGTACCGAAATGGACGCTATCAATACCACGTCAAGTGGCTCGGCTATCCAATTACCGAAGCATCATGGGAACCCAGATCAAACCTTGCCAATGCATCAGAAAAACTTGAAGTTTACAAACAACTTCATCACCTACCACCATACCAACTATGAACCTGAATACTGCATCCCCCCTCTACCACAACGATATGTTCATGGTAGACCTCTTTACGTTTCCAAAACCGCCACCTACCCCGAAGAAATGAGGATTACCTACTGGGAATGGAAGTTCGCCTGAGAACCTCCTGCCCCCTTGTCCAAGAATACGATCTGGGACAGTGAACATGAGAAGAATGCTATTATTACCATGCTGATGATCGACAGAGAAACCTCAAGATGGGAGACTGAAATGATCACCCCCATCAAGGAGAAAGCCTCCAGGCATTTGATCAAGAAACTGAAGACGATCTTGGAAGAATACCTGGAACACCTATAAAATAAGCGAACCAGTTCCCCCTCCTTTTCCTCAGTCCTTCTATCATCGACTACCACAATGCCTCGTCTTTCTTCTTGAACCCGCGCCACTGCCTCTGCTCCCAACTTGTCTCCCTCAGCAATACGCACTTGCCTGGCCCGAGCAAATGCACCCTCGCTCGAACTGACCCCCACCCCCTCATCCTCTCATACTAGAACCGAAGTCCATCTTTCTCAGACAGACTCCTCCTCTGACTCGCCCGACCCGAATGACGCTCCCTCTACAAGGTACCCACCTCCGATCCCTACGGTACACGCCCCCTCCGTTCTGTTGAGGACTTCCTCAACTTACTCAACTTTGTCGATTTCCAACAGCTGACCCATAAGGAACTTGAACAGTTCCTGAACCACCCCCGCCGCTACTTCCACCACCCTCGAGGTCCTTCAAAACAATCCCTTCCTTAGGATACCCTCCGCCAATTCAAACACGAAACGACTGCACCGCACCACCGCGAAGTAATAAAGTGTCTCGAACAAAATCCACTGCAACTGTTCGAGACCCTCACGCGCTTCCGACTCAAAAGAGTCATCAACCCCCTCCTCGTCAGTAGCAGATGACGAGGAGAATGCCCACCTACCGCCACGTCTGCTATTAGGTCCGAAGAGGAACCTTTCCTCCCTCCTTCCTTTTATAACGTCACCCCACAGACCCACTGCCCGTTCCTCCTCACGACGAATGATTCTCAACACCGTCTCTGTCGATGACCGCTCCCCAGGACCCCTTCCGGCATGCTCCCATGCACCACCCCCAACCACGCGCGCCCATCACCACCCCCCGAAGACACCCACTCGCTACCATGCAGACGACCTCTGCCCAGAACGCCACCCGAAACGACCCTCCTGCCTACGCCCTACCTTCCTGATACCACCCCGACCCCAGACTCCCTTCCGACCTGCTCACACCCCGACGAACCCCCGACCAAGCCCATGACGACGCTGCTTTGTTTGCAGCAGCGCAAACCACTGGCAGGCCGACTGCCGCAGCTACCGCTGCCGCCACTGCCGCCAGTATCGTCCAGGCCACAACTCGATCGATTGTAGTCGACGACCGATCCGACGAAGTGACGGGGAATTCGTAGGCTATGCCTATGAATTCACAGAAGAACAGTTGATGAATGTCGATGACAT